>JAHBCN010003222.1:0-78195 GCA_019359885.1 Listronotus oregonensis | reverse complement strand
TGAAACCCATATTCCTGGAAATAAAACATGAGCAAAAAATGGTTGAAACTAGGTTGGGAAAATTTTGGGAAAACGATGGATAGGTGGCCTTTTTTTAATCACCTCAATGGAATAAATTATTATATTAAATTTACCATTGAAAAAAGAACAGCAGAACCTCAATTTCCAGTCAAACCATTCTCGGCCCCCCAAAAAAAATAATTAAATTTTAGTATATTTTGAAAAACTTTCCCCGAAAATAAATTGATTAATTAGGATAATGGAACAGTTTTCCCTTTTTCTTTTCTTTTTTTATAAAGCTACTAGAACACCAATTTAAACTTTTTTAAATTAGTTAGGTAGAATTTGTTAAAAACACATTTTGCTATATAAAAGGCCATTTTATATAAATTTTTGGTTATATCGACTAAACCCTCATACTTCTTATTTTTGTAAATATAGGTTTTAAATTACTTTCTGTTTTTCTTAACATTTACTTCTCGTAAAGTAAAGTAACACATGTAATCATCTAGAAATTATGATTTTTTTTGGTTTTCTCCATGTAACCCAAAATAAAATTTTTTTTCTTTTTTATATCAAAGTGAAATCAATATGGGTCTTGGGTTTTTCTTTTTTAAGTGTATGGTTTTAGTTTACAATTTTTAAAACTTATTTTTCTTTAAAATTATGCTTAAACTTTAAAACTTTTTTTTCATGTCCATAATGATATTAAGTATATTTTTCTTTTTTTTAAAAACCCTTTTCTCGGTTTTTTCTTTTCAGTCCTAAGGATTTTAATCGAAAGAGTTTTTTAATGTCAGCCGTACATTTTAATTCATATTTTGGATTAGTATTACAGATAAGAGCGAATTTTTGGCAGTATGTTAACAAATATATAGCGGTAGTCCTACAAACAAAAGACCTAAATTAATCTTTGGTAAATCACAATGGTCCAAGTCTACGGTCTTTAAAATGTTTTGATTTTTTTTTTATATTAATGTATATTAAAATGTACTTGAATTGGCCTAAGTACAGTATTTAATCGTAATTTATCTGCTTTTTTTATATTTAGTATGTAACAGTATAATGAAATAAGGCTTGATTTCAAATACAGACGTGTTAAATTACGTCTAATTTTGCTCAAATTACAGAAATTTAATGTTTCTCCATATTTTGGCTATTTTTGTAAAAAAAATCTCTCATACTCACATACGGCATCGGTTCAATATCTAAAAGTGTTACACGAATGAGAGGTACCGATGAAGAAGACACTGGTCAAGAGTTCGCTGGTATAAAACATAAAAGTCTATTTTCATTTTGGTTAACGTTTTCAACTAGCAGAGCTTTTTGTAGCTCCCAGATTAATGTTTTTTTCTTATCCTTACTTGAAGACGAAACTACCTTAATAACGGGAATGACATATTGTTTATCTATATTTAACATCTGAATTTCTAAATTTGTTTTATTTCCTAAAACAGATGAGGAAATGATGCGGCTAGAGTCAAGAGAAAGGCAGATACGAGAAGTTTCTCAACCACTCTCAACTTATTAGAGTGGATTAGCACCGGTCGCATATTTAAAAAAAAATATCCCTATAATATTACAAATGTATTAAAAAAGTAGTTCTTTGAGCATTGTTTACAGAATTAGTTAAAAAATTATTAATTTACACACTCAAGGTATTTGAATTTATTTTGGTTTAATGAAAGTAATCTATTTGCCTGCAGATCATTCGTTTATTCATACACAAAAATTTTCCGGCCATAACCGAAACCGAAACCGAATATTCGGTGGTTCGTTTGGGCCCAAACCCGAAACCCAAACTACGGGTCAAGCATAAAATTCCTAAAAATACGAAATTTGTTCATTTTACCCATCATTTACATTAATTACTACATGAAATGGAAACACAATATATTAATTTTGTTGTAATCATTTATTTCAATTTTACCTTAAGGGGATTTCTTAAAAAAAATAATAATTATTAAAAACATTACACCTTATTTCCCAGGGACTTCCAAAATCAGTTTCGGTTTGGGGCGTTTGGAATATTCAAACCGAAACTGCCCCCAAAACTTGTTTTTGGGCCAAAACTCGGCCCGAAACCGAAACCAACTTTCCGGCACAAAAAAAATTACTTGACTTATAAAGATTAAATCTGGCAGAAAGGTTCCTTCCTTAATGGGTAGAATGGAAAGTAAAAGTATGTATGGAACTTTATCATTTCCGGAAATAGAAGTACGAGAACTAGTATGTAAGTTTCTGAATACAATCAAACCAATTTGTTATAAAATTTTGGTATCACATTCCTTGGAGGGTTAACACGGGAAGAAGAGTTTGTATATAAAAATCGTCATTTTTAGAGTTGTAAATATGGTAAGTAATGAGTTTGTAATTAGGCTTTAAAATTCCCCATAAAATAGAAAGTAGTAGTATTTTCGAAAAAGGCAAAATAAAATTTGGTATCAGAAATTTGTTATTTTTAAATTTAGAATTATAAAATGGGGAAAGAAAAGAAAACAGTCAAAATTGTGTAGTCCACATGGGCGAAGCCGCATGCGAAAGGCTATCCTGCTGAAAAAACTTAATGATCGATTTTAACCCAGTTTGGGGTACAATAAACACTGATAAAATATTTTAATTTTAATATTTTTTTATTTATGGCATATAATGGTTATCTTAAGTGAAAATTTTTAAAAAAAATTTTATAAATTTAGATAATTAGTCACTTTAACTGTTTTGATCAAAAATAGGTAGGTGTTATATGCCTCTATAATCACACTAAGCATCAGCACGCTTTTCTTAACTTGTACAAGGCAAAAGTCAATGAAAAGGTAGCATCTATTTTAAAGTTTAAATAGGTTTCTGAGGGCCTTTTTGAGTATTGTCATGGGCATCACATCCAGGGATAAGGGACTTGATTGTATTAGAAGTCAATATAAGGCCTTGATAATTACAGTTTCCAAAAATTCGTTTCCAAAAGAATTTAAGGATCTACGACCAATAAGTGTCCTGCCATGTAAGTCCAAGATTTTGGAAAGGGTTATATATATATATATATATATAAAATTATATATATATATATATATATATATATATATATATATATATATATATATATATATATATATATATATATATATATATATATATATATATATATATTTATATTCAGTCGAATGAACATTGGAAGTAAATACCTTTTTACCCGAAAGTCAGTCCGGATTTCAGGATAAATGTTCGCCAGCATTGGCAAATGTATCCGATGATCCTTTCCAGGCTATCGATGAAAGAAAAATTACAATTTTGACCTTAATAGACTTCTTAAAAGCCTTTGATACCATAAACCACAAGTTACATTTTTTAGCAATTAATGTAGAAATAAATAATTCGGTTCTGCCAGTGAAAGATAATATTTGCAATTTCGGTGTGATTTTTGACAGTTCCCTTAGATTCAGTGCGCATGTATTAGGTTGTATTCAGCGAGCATTTGTAAGATTAAAAATACTATATCAGAATTGCTGTATCTTATCACGACATATAAAAACGTTGTTATGTAACATTCCTTGTTTAACCATGGGGATGTCGTTTACGGAAATTGCCGTAGAATTCAACTTGTGCAAAATTCTTGCTTAAGGCTTATTCATGGTATAAGAAAGTATCAGTAAATCTCGCATACGCTGGTACAGTCCAATTGGTTGAACATGGAAGAAAGGAGAGAGTTGATCAAGCTTGTTTCTTTTATAGAATTATCTGCTCCAAACGTTCATCATATCTTTTTTAGCGTTTCTTTAGGACCCATGTACATAATATTAATATCAGATTTCGAGGCAAAATAACACCACCATATCATCGAACCGTAATATTTGAGCGTAGCTTTTCATATTATGTGGCTAAACTTTTTAATTCTGTTCCGCAGAATTTAAAACATCTTTCACAATCTGCCTTTAAAATACATTACACAAAATATATTGTAAGTAAGCGACGATAACTTTTTTATATTATTATTAATAAGAAATGGGTAATCATTTATTTATTTTTTCTCTTTACTTTTTTTTTCTTACCTAATATGCGATTATATATTTATTTGTTTATATTTTTTATTGCTGAAAGACATCTCTTTTAAGATTATTTATATTTTTTTCTGTTATG
The DNA here is from genome assembly GCA_019359885.1 of Listronotus oregonensis. Classification (NCBI taxonomy): domain Eukaryota; kingdom Metazoa; phylum Arthropoda; class Insecta; order Coleoptera; family Curculionidae; genus Listronotus; species Listronotus oregonensis. Next base: position 74,064 of record JAHBCN010003222.1, on the reverse strand, counting down.
AAGTTAATTTAAATGGTTGAGTATGATCAGGTAGGCATTCAAGGATGCCTCATCTGAACTCCGCCTTTTTCTGAATTTAGATGATGTTTGTTTTTATCCATTACTGTAATATGTTAACCATTATTATTTATTTAGAAATAACGATATTTATCATTATTATTATTTTTAAATTGAAGTTAATTAGTTGCTTATGAATATTGGTTAAAAGGATAACCGATTTTAAACAAATTATGCGAAAGTTAAAAATCTATTATAGGCATTTAGTTTAAAGTTTATCTAAACTTGTATCTATTTTTAAAACATACCTAAAAATAAAAATTCGTTTAAATATTTAAAAATAATTTATTTTTAAGTATTTAAAAGGTATAATAATTTATAACATAAGTTTAAAAGTACAATTTCAAGGCACGAATGTGAACGTTTGCAGAATGAGCGAAGCGAGTCCTGCCACTCACATGAGTCCCTTAAAACGCACTTTTAACACAAATATCACAAAATATTTTTTCAACAAATGCAATAATGCAGTTAAAAATTAAATTATTTAAAAATTTGACATAGCATCGTATATAAAAGTTATTAAAGTTGGCATTTATTAATTCATTCTAACAACCGTTGTTGATGCTGGTTGGTTACGGCATGTTTACTTCAAATTTAGTACATCGTGTCAGTTTTAGCTCGTTTTAGTTTTTACTTAAAATAAACTTAAAATAAAAGAAAATGCAGGAGAAAATATTGGTTCCATCGATCCATTTAAAGAGATAGATGAAGCGACCAGTAGAGCATCGCTGGATTTACTGCCCAGGAAATCTCGTATACAATATAATATCGCCTACAATAAGTTTATGGATTGGTGTAAGAAGAAAGGTGTTGCTGAAAAATATACCGAATATATTCCTTGCGTATTTTGCAAAAAAGCGAAGATTTTGAAAGCATCATCGTTATGGTCGACTTATTCAATGATCAAAGCTATGCTTCGCATAAACAATGACGTGAATATCAGTAAATTTTTTAAGCTTATTTAAAGCGCCAAGGAGAGGAATACCAGCCCAAAAATCAAAGATTTGAGCCAAGCGCAAATTGACCAGTTTCTGAACTGTGCACCTGATAATGAATACCTTCTGATAAAAGTAGTTAACATTTTGGAAATTTTTGGTGCTTGTCGCAGGGAGGAGCTTTGTCAGTTAATTCTTGACGACTTGGAAGATATGGGCACTTTATTGATGATTCATAAACGAGATACTAAAACCAAGGTACCACGAAATATATATGGCTCTTCGTCTAGCAAATGTAGGACTTTGGAGACTTTTCCTAAAATACGCGAAGGGTAAATGTACCAGAAATCCCGTCGGATTTAACTCTTTTGCTGCTATAGAAATATTTCTGCAGCTTCCAAATCCGATCCTCTATACGGGGCATTGTTTTCGCAGTTCTTTAGCGAGTTTACTTGCCGATGCTGAAGCAAATTTAACGACAATTAAGAGGCATGGGGGTGAAAATCCTCCACCGTTGCTGAGGGATACATCGAAAAGTCCTTGGAAAATAAGAACTCTATTGCCAGAAAACTACTTACAGTGAAAACAAGAGCAGCGATCGTGCCTCGTACCTTTAGTAGGTGGTAGAGGAGCTTTTCCTCGCCTGAGGCGGTACCACCCCACTTGCCGTTTAAAGGACTCGTGAAGTCGTGGGTCTTATAGGTCCTATAGTACGTTTCGAGTTCTGGGCGGTGAGTTAGTTTTCCTTCTTCCTCTTCCTTCCTTCTCTTTTAGTTTTCCTTCTTTCTCTTCTTTCTTTTTCTTTTTCTTTTTTTTCCACTATAGTAAAATTTGGAAATAATGATGATGGCATACCCGAACGTAAAGTTATCCGGAGGTAAAATACCCCTCCATTCGGTTCTCTGGGCGAGGGGTACATTTGGGGGGCCACCATCGAAAAGTCTGATATCCTTCACAAATATATGTGGACTTAACTCCAACGTAAACTCTGTTCACCATTATCTTCAATCCTCCAAACCCCACATACTATTTCTTACCGAAACCCAAATAAGTCCCAAAACAGCAACCAACCACCTCCTTTTCCCAGGTTATGAACTCATTTCATCTTTTCGACCCCATGGCGGCGTTTGTGCTTACGTTCGCAACGACCTGGCTTGTGCTAGGGTTTCTAACCTCATATCGGGTAGGCCTGATATTCTTTGGCTCAAACTCACTTCCAGATCTTCTACCAAATTCATCTGCTGTATATACCGGTCCCCGTCTGACAATTCCCACAACGAGTTCTTTGATTTCCTTTCAATAAAGATCGAAAATATTATTTCCCAGTTTCCATTGGCCGAAGTAATCGTCCTCGGGGATTTTAATGTTCGCAATAAGGATTGGCTAGGCTCTACAAAAACTGATACACAAGGCAGAGCAGCAGAAAATTTCGCAATCACCAACTCGCTCACCAATCTAATTACGGAACCTACCTACTTTCCTAGGGTTCCCACCCATAATTCTAAACCCCTAGATCTCTTTCTTACTTCCACCCCCGAACTCTATGAAGCATCAGTAACTGCTCCCCTTGGTCGCTCTGACCATGGTTTGGTTACCGTATCATACTCCACACATTTTGAGGCCACTGAACGCATGCCGCCACGAACCGTCTGGCACTACAACTCGGCCGACTGGGATGGGCTGAGAGATTTCTTTGCCAGCTACTCTTGGGATCCCACCTGCTTTTCTACTCACGATCCTTCCGAAATATGTAAACAAATTACCGAAACAATTCAACTAGGCATTGAGACCTATATTCCCACACTAAAAAGAACCCCATAACTCCATATCACAAACCGTGGTTTTCTAAATCCTGTGACAAAGCCAGACTTTTAAAAATTTAAGCCCACAAAAAGTTTCTTCAAAACACCAATCCCGAAAATCGACAGGCTAGCATCGAAGCAAGAAATTAGTATAATCATATTATCTCAGAAGCAAAAGACCGCTTTAACAATCGGATAAAAGATAAAGTTCTCTCTTGCTCGAATGGCAGTAAAGGTTTCTGGTGCTTTGCCAAAAATATAAGTCAAAACTTTTGCACAAATTCTTTTCCACCCCTAATATCTGAAGATGTCTCTACCTCCAAAGAAAAAGCCGAACTATTTGCCAAACAATTTGCTTCCAATTCTACTCTTGATCCTCCTATTAATCTTCCTCTTCCAACAGTTGTCCTTGTTTCTCATAAAATGTCCGATATAATTTTTAAAGTCAAACAGATCAAGCGTATTCTTTCTTCTCCTAATAAAAATCGTCTTGGCTGGATGGCATACCAGCAATCGTCTTAAAAAAATGTGCTCCCAAGCTTGCACCCATCCTAACTCGCCTCTTTCGAATCTCTTACGACACGGGCATTTTCCCGGAGAGTTGGAAAGCTGGACAACTGGAATAAGTACCTGGAGTTTCTTGGTGAATCCCAGATCTTTGCTCTTGACATATCAAAAGCTTTCAATCAGGTCTGGCATGATGGGCTTCTTAACAAACTTCCTTCATACGGTCTTCCACTTAAGCTTTGCTCTTGGCTTTCCAGTTTCCTTTCTAATCGACGTATATCAGTTAGTGTAGATGGTCATTCCTCCAGCTTCTACCAAATTAATGCTGGGTGCCACAGGGCTGCTGGCACCCACGCTGTTTCTTCTACACATTAACGATCTTCTCTCTTCCACAATCAATCCCATTCATAGTTTTGCTGACGATAGTATCCTCCATTCTAGTATTCAATTTCTTAAGCCACCATGTAATTCTGACTTAGAAAACAAGGGCAGGTCAATGCAGATATCTCTTTCACAAGACCTTAAACTTATCTTGGATTGGGGCGCCAAAAATCTTGTTCAGTTTAATGACTCGAAAACACAGTCATGTTCGCTGTCGCGAAAAAAGTTTGCCAATGCTCATCCCTTACATATGAGCGGCCAAGTTCTGCAGAACAAAGGGTCGTTTAATCTTGTCGGCGTTACTTTTGAGAAGTAACCTCGACTGGCACAAACACATTACATCCATAGCCTCGGCAGCTTCAAAAAAGCTTGGATTCCTCTTCCGAGCCAGAAAATATTTTTCTTCTTCCAATCTGTACACTCTGTACGTATCTCAAATCAGACCCTCTTTAGAATATTGTTCTTATGTCTGGGGAATGGCGTCCCCTACAACACTTAGCATTCTGGACTCAAAGAAGAGCCGTTCGTCTTATTAATGATCCAACGCTCACAGAAAGGCTTCCTCTTCTTGCCCACCGTCGACCTGGGGGGATCTGTCGCTCTTCTATAGGTATTTTTACGGCTTCTGCTCAGAGGAATTGGCCAGTATAATTCCTTCTCTGGCGGTCCCCAACAGAGCAACACGTAGTGCAACTTTTATGCATCCTTTTACAGTTCAGTTAGAGAAGCCCCGAACTTCCCGCTTTCTTCGTTCCTTCATCCCTAGAGTGTCAAGACTGTGGAACCTGCTACCCGCAGAAGTTTTTCCTTTTCCTCCCAATCTCCAAATATTTAAGTTCCGTGTGAACAAACTCCCTCTTACCACACTTAAGACACCCACGGTACGTTAGTACTTAGGCATCAGCCTTCGTGGACTGTCCCAAGGTTAAAAAAAACGTCTACTGAGAATGCGGGTTTTTCTGTTCAATCCACCTCAACTACGGAGAATGCTAGAACTGTGGAATAAATTTGTTTTTCAAGTTTTTTTTCAAGTTGTTTAAATTGTACAATTAATATAAATCTTAGTAAATAAATAAACGTTGTCGTTACATTTCAAAATTTGACATTTTACTTTTAACACTAGTGCTTCAAAATGTTACTTTTAGGCACTAGTAAAAGAGCAAACTTAACCGAACACTACAATATTTGCGAACGCAATGTAATATTGCACATAATAAATTATATTATTGCAGTATTTTAAACCAAGTTGTCTGTCTGTTCTGCCTATTGTTTTCAGTAATACTACTGTCAAATGAGATCGGTAAATATACAAGAAATATGCATTTTCAAAATATTTAAATAGAAAGTATTATCTTCTTTTGCGCTTCCAAAGCTGTCACTGTTAATGTTTATTTAAAATTTGTATTTTTGCTATTAGAACGCTAATAAAGCGCAGTTTACCCAGCGTAACTATTCAATTCTAAAACGGAAACGACAAATACGACCAAAATCGATTTTTTGTAGGGAAAATGATTCGTGCTATTGTCGTCACAACCTCTAGTAAATTATAATTAATTTATGTTCGAGACCGGTGTTAGAATCATGCTATTACGCGCCAGTTAATTAATGTTTTCTGGAAATTGACAATATTTTTTTAAAAACAACTACCTATTTCAAGATGCTTGACGTTTTTACTAGGTAAGTGAAGCAATTTTAGATAAAACTATGTTAACTTTAATCGACCTGTATGGTTATTCAGAAGATTTTATTTAAATAGTACACGTCTTTTTTAGCAAATCTGAATAGAAGATATTATGATATCTATTTAGAAAATAAGGGCAGTTGTTCTTTACATTTTCAATATAAAATTCATTAAAAAATTGACGGTTGTTAAAATAATTTAATATTCGTTTGATGCAAATTATTTTCTACCTTTTACTATCATATCCTAAATTCTATGTAAGGTTAAGCAGATCAAGCATATCATATCTTCTCTTAATACCAAGAAAACCTCCGGGATAGATGGCATACCAGCAAATGGGTTAAAAAAATGTACTCCTGAACTTGCGTCTATCTTTTCTCGCGTTTTTCGCATTTCTTATGAGGTGGGCTATCTCCAAGATATGATCTAAAACTATTTCTCTTGATTACAGAAATATAACTATTAATTATAATTATAGGACTATATCTCTTCTTTTAGTTGCTGCCAAGGTTATGGAATCGATTTCCAAATTTAAAAGTATTTAGAAAAACACAAAATTATATATGACAAACAATGCAGATTTTTCCAGAAAAGATCCAAAGCATCTTCTTTTCGATGTCTCGCACAACTGGAACAAGTCCTTTGAGTTCCTTGGTAAATCCATTCGTTGCTTTTGGCGTATATAAGTCTTTTGAACCTAAATTTTGTTCTTAGCATTATAGCCCTCGTGGAGTGTTCAAAGATAAAAGAATGTAATAAACTAAGGCTTGGCTGTTTGATTTTTGGCAATGCATTTTAATTATGTTTATAAATATTGCACAATAGAGATCTTTAAGAAAATAATAATCAAAATTGGGGGACTGAAAATAATGTTCCATGTCGTGCATGTTTCATTGAAAATCAATAAAATATAAACCCTGGAAATTCAGATACAAACAAATATTTTTTTATTAATTCTAAAAAAATTTTTTGTGGACAATTTTTATCTGTACTTATAATATTTAAATAATTACAAAAGTTAAAATAATACCCAATATCTATTAGATAAGTTTTGCTAAATATCTGTTTGCTTAAAATTATTAGCAAGGTATTTAAAAATTTGTATGTACTCTCTAAATATTGTAAAAATTTTATCTAGGGTGGAGAAACACAAAATTATTTTCAATTTCTAAACTCTCTGATACCAAAAATACCAAATACTGCATAAATATATATTTAAAGATTATTCTTTGTGAAAGCGAAGCTCATCTTCTTTAAATAAGCGTATTCTCTATATCTGGTCTTTTTCGTAATTTTAATTAAATTTTGTAATCAAATTTCAAATCTTAAATTTTGCAAAATTATTTATGTCTCTCTAAAAATATTTTTACCTAACAATTTTATGCAAACATTTCAGATGCCTTTAAGTTTAAGAAAAATGCAAATATTTTTGCAAAATTTTGAATTTGACAATAAAATTTAATTAAATCCACGAAACAACTAAAAATAGAGGAATCGCTTTTGAAACTTATATTTTTCTCTGTGGGTGCTTCTAAAATATTAACTTTGTTTTGCAAATTCCAAAATGATGTTTTGTTACCAAGTGTTTCCCTTGAGACAAATAGCATCTGCTATATATTTGGTGTGGGCCCAATGTCTTTCGTTTTAGTAAAAAAAATAATAATAATGTGAAAACCACATTTTTAAAACATTGTTTAAAATAAATAATAATATTTTAGAAAGATATTTATGTTTTTACGAATTTAATATTCCAAAAGTTGCAATAAAGTAGGTATTTATCAATGTAAAAATAAATTATTACTTTTTAATTTAAACTGTAAAATAAACAAATCAAGTTATATTCTTTATTTACATATAAAAACATATAAATATATTTTGTAAAGCCTGCCATTTGCATTTTATTAATATAAATAAATAAACAGTTGGTTGGTTTGAATAATTGCATTTTAGTGTAACCTTTGCTTTGTTAAAGCGACCAAAATGTAATTAGCCAGTAAACTAAGTTTTTCATTGATTTGAAAACTTAAACGTATGAATACAGAGAAAATCATAATAACCCTTTTACGAACAACGGACAACAGTTTGTATTGATTTTAATTATAAAGAGAATACAAGTAATTTTTTTGTTGCATATTATGTCCGTAGCTATATTAATAATACTTAAACTGCAGTTTTGGTCCATTTCATTTTAAGTTTATATTCGTATTCGGTAGTTTTTTACTTATCCCCATCGCCAAGTTTAATTAAATTTGACATATCTTCATTATCATGATTATTTAGTCATTTATTAAAAAACCCTTTTAAATCTTTAAAAAATATTATTTTTATTGTAAAATAAGTCCCTGAAATTATCTACATATTTATCATATATTGGTACGAGAAAGATGCGTAAAACAATTAACAAAAGCCAATTTAACCTTTTATATTTTAGGAATTTTTAAAGGCGTTTTGTTTTAACAATATGTAAATACTCGCAAATAAAAGTTTTTTTTTTCTGTAAAATAGTAAATAATTTATTAAAGAAAGGTTTTAAGAGGAAGGATTTTAGGCGGCAAGTATTATTTTTGTAGTTAGGGCAAAAACAAGAGGTTTCTGCAAAAAAACTGACCTGAGATTTGTGATCTACGCCACAACAATCACCCGTATATCATATAATATTAAAACCGGCGATGGGCTTGATAAGTTAATAATTACATTTTTTCCTATAAATAACTGCAAGATTTAAATAAACCTATTTGTACAAAAAATTTATAATATATACCTACGAGAGACAGACTGTCGCTTGGCCGTGCGAATAGCGTGCATGAATGAGAAAGAATAATAAGAGTACAACCATTCTTTTTCGCTCCGCGTGCTGATTGGTCAAGGGGGGAACTATACACCCGTCTGACCAATGAGCAGGCAGAGCGTGATATATATAAATATCCCTTCCCTCAGTTCCTTAGCACGTGGAGTGTGAGAGAAAGGTTGTACTCCTATTCTTCTTTCTCTCTCGTACGCTTGATCGCACGGCCAAGCGGCAAGGCTGCCTCTAGTAGCTATATGGTAGAGGGTCATTCTTTCAGCTTCTACCAAATTAATGCTAGGGTGCCCCAGGGTTTAGTACTGGCATCAACTTCTTCACATTAACGATCTTCTCTCTTCCACAATCAGTCCCATTCATAGTTTTGCTGACAATAGTACCCGTAGATCAATGCGGATGTCTCTCTTACAAGACTTTAAACTTATCTTGGATTGGGGAGCCAAAAATCTTGTTCAGTTTAATACCTCCAAAACACAGTCCTGTTTGCTGTCGCGAAAAAAGTCTGCCAATTCTCATCCGTTACATATGAGCGGCCAAATTCTGCACAACAAAGAGTCGTTTAATCTTGTTGGCGTTACTTTTAAGAAATACCTCAATTTGCACAAACACATTTTATCCATAGCCTCGCTAGCTTCAAAAAAGCTTGAATTCCCCTTTCGAGTCAAAAAGTATTTCTCTTTTTCCAATCTGTATACTTTGTATGTATCTCAAATTAGATCCTCTTTAGAATATTGTTCTCATATCTGGAGAATGGCGTCTCCTACAATACTTAGCATTCTGGACTCCATTCAACGCTCACAGAAAAGCTCATCTCTTGCCCACCGTCGAGCTGCAGGGGATCTGTTGCTCTTCTATAAGTATTTTTACGGCTTCTTCTCAGAGGAGTTGTCCAGTATAATTTATTTCCTAGCAGCTTCCAACAAAGCAACACGTAGTGTAACTTTTATGCATCCTTTTACAGTTTAACTGGAGAGAGATATCGAACTTTCCGCTTTCTTAGTTCCTTCATCCGTAGAGTGTCCAGACTATGAAACCTGCTACCCGCAGAAGTATTTCCTTCTCCTCCCAATCTCCAACTGTTTTAGTCCTATGTGAACAAACACCCTCTCACCACAATTAAAACATCCAAGGTACGTTAGTACTTAGGCTTTAGCCTTCGTGGATTGTCAAGATAAATAAACAATATGCTCGAAGGTTTTTTGTTATTTTTTTATATTAAATCCAAATCGGTCCTGTCCATCCTGAGGCAAATTTTTTTAGTGTTGCCAACACTATATCTGATTCTGACTATTAAAACACTGAGTATTATGGGAACTGCGCATACGCACTTTTTTTTCAATTTTTACCGTGTGGGGTCAAAAGTTACTGCGGTAAGGTCCATTTAAAAGGTATAGGGGCCATTTTCTATTAGCAATCCGTTTTAGTTTTTTAATTATTGTGGTCGCCTTCATTATGTTCCTTTGCAAAGACTTCATTTGGCAACATTAGTGTACATCTGCGACCCGAGGCGACGCTTCTAATGGGTCTCAAAAAGTAGTGCGCTACTTCCAGTGTCAACTCAGTGTTGGCAAATAATCACGTTGGGAAAGGAGTCTAACTGATTGGTCTATAATATTGTCAAACAGTTTTAATGTAAATAAACGTAAATTTTAATATATTCATATAAGTCTTAGAAACAATGCTGGGACGGATCCTTTAAAAAAGGAATCTATTCACGGATCCGGATCCTCGTAAAAGAATCGAATCACCAATACGAATCCCGATTCCTCTTTTAAGGAAAAAAGGAATTGATTCCAGGAAATCGATTTCTATTTATCGGATCACGTTTCCGGATCATCTTTAGTTTTTATACTTACAAATGGTAACTACTATACAAATGAGACTACATAATCCGGATGATTAGTCCAGCGTCAAAAATTCTAGCACAGAGCCCGAGCTGCGATATATAATTTAAGCCTAATTTTGAAGTACTGTAACTCTTAGCCAAATAAGTTTTTGGTAAATATTTTTCAAATTTGAATATGTTATTTCTAAGATCAACATGAATCTACACTTAAATGGATTTTGAACTGTATTTTAAAACTTGCGATGCTAGATTTTTATAAGGTTTTTAAATTGATTTGAGATAACCCCAAGCGACTTGTAAATGAGACATCTTATTGTAATTTTACAAAAAGTTTTACTAGAACCGTTCAATAATTTCTTTGCATACGGAATATAAAAATGTATTAAAATTTTAAATTCATTTTTGGATGACAACCTGAACAGAAATAATTAAATATCTCATTTAAAAGTCTTTCAGGGTTATCGCAAGGATAACAAAAATTATGAAGATTGAGCAATCAGAACTTTTAACATAAATGCAAGTAAAATGTATGCCCGTTTTTGGATCCCACATCCTATGGTTACGAAAAAAAAATGTTTCATTGAAATATTGTTTCTTCGGACCTAAAAAACAACGTATTTTAGTTAAAAAATCACATATTAGGTGTGTTTCCTTATTTCAAGATCTTAATAGACAGATGTTTTAAAATTCTTTATCTAAATTTTCGAAAACCAATGTTATATTTATTAAGAATCTTGGGTAAAAATTTAAAAATTTAAAATGAAAGATTTAAAATGTGGATTTTGGCATTTATAAACCAATTTGCCTCAGATTTGGGATATAAGGGCTTTTAAGGGGGTAGGTCAAAATTTAAAAATTAAGAATCTTGGGTGAATATTTGTAAATTTTAAATGGCGTATTTAAAATGACGGATTTTGGCATTTGGCTCCAATTAGAAATATAAGGAATCGATCTCTTTTTGGAATCGGATTCTTCCAAAAAAAAAAACAATTTCGGATTATTTTAAAATTATTTAACGAATCCGAATCACGGATCCTATTTTTAAAAAGTATATTCCAGCCTACGGAGCCATAAAAAGAAATCGATTCCTTGTTTTGATTTCATTATAATTCAATTCCTACCCAGCTCTGCTTAAAAATTATGGTATTACTAAAACTAGCTTTACTTCAGAAGTTATATTTGGTATAACCTTAATTTTTATTTTTAACTCCTGCAATGTAAAAACTCTTTTCTTTCTCATCGCAGCAATACGGTACCGGCGATGATGATTTTTTCTTCACAAGGACGTCATTGACAAATTCCCAATTTTACATGTATTAGCTAAATGTCAGAGGACTAGAGGCCTTTCACTTTCTTGCCTGCTCGAAGCGCGATTGTCTCGAAGAATCTCATCCGTTAGTTATTCTGATGAGTTACGTGATTGTTATTTTAATGCCTGAGCTGTGATTTAATTAGATGTTGTTTAAAAATAATTTTATTACGTGAAAGTTGTATCAAGTACAGTTAGGCCTTTTGGTGATTGGATTCATATAAGTCGTATCTGCATATAATTCAAATAAATGAAAAATTTTAATGCCTGGCTAATTAAAGATTATTATGTGGCTAAACTAGAAGAAGAAACTATACAGACGTTTTTGTCTAATATGCGAAACATAATATTTAATTGCGACTCTTTAAGCTTACTAAAAAACTTAAAATAATCATTAAATAAATTAGGAGTGTGCTAATATTCCAATTTTTAAATTATTCGAGGCGACTTGAATACGAATTATTCGAAACCCGGTCAGAAAATCCCAGTCAATATATCCCGATTATTAATATCTCAGGGCAAAATATCCCATACAAAAAAATTCCATGACAAAAACATCCTTAAAAAAATATCTCTTAAAAAATTCTATGACTAAAACTTACTAATATAAAAATATCTTTATCTTTACCATTATGTGTAACCAAAACTAATCACAACTAACCATTATCTTCCATATTGCTAGTGCAAACACTGCTTTGCATTTCTTTGTATTGTAATTAACACATCGCCCTCAAAACTAACCACAACCATGGCCGCCGGGAGGGTGTCAGTGGAGCCCCCGAGTTTTTTAAAATTACTTAAAATAAAACAATTCCCGTCTAAATCCTTAAATTGTACAATATCGCCAAGGAATTTAAATGAATATGATTATTATTTAGAAATTAAAGTTGTAGTATTTTTTACTTTTACAGACTCTATTAAGCGGTCAGTAACAAACCGCAGGCGTGTCATATGGAGAGCACCAGTCTCCTCAGGAATGTCCTTTACCTGTGACAGACTGGGAATGCCCTCAGACATAATGCCTACAGCAACCAAATGCAACCGGCCCTACAGTGTAGTCTACCCACAAAGGGAGGACTGGAGTCGAAAAACGACCGACCTGCTCCGGGCTGACATCTGTTGGTATACCGATGGCTCCAAAACCAAGGACGGTGTTGGAGCTGGAATATATGGACAGAGGCCAAGGGCAGGGTTTTCCTTTAGCCTGGGCATTCTCGCAACCATAGTTCAAGCGGAGGTATTTGCTATTAAGATGTGTGCTAGATCGCTGGTTGATCGGCACTGCACACGTAAGACAGTTAAAATATTCTCCGATAGTCAAGCAGCTCTTAAGGCTCTTGAATCCAGCTGGTGCAATTAGAAAACCGTCTGGAATTGCAAGGATGCGCTGACTAAACTGGGTCAAAACAATAAGGCTACACTACTGTGGATACCTGGACACACCGGCCTAGAGGGTAATGAATCCGCAGACCTCCTTGCCAAAAAGGGGGCGGAAACAAAATTCACAGGGTCGGAACCGGTCAACGGTATATCTTATGGAATGGCCAAGCAGTTCATATCAGCTTGGACACAAAGAGAAAATCTTCGGTACTGGCATGGATTTCCGGGTCTCAGACACTCGAAGGCCTTCATAAGTCCATCGAACCAACAATGTACTGTCAAACTACTGGAGCAATCAAGGGTACACCTTAAAACTCTAGTGGGACTGTACACGGGACACTGCAGATTAAAATACCATATGCACAAGATCGGCCTAGCGGAAGACGCCGAGTGTCGCATGTGCATGGAGGGTGATCAATCGGCAGAACACATACTGTGTTCGTGCCCAGCAATAACACGACTAAGATTCGCAATCCTTAGCAATGACACCTTGTTGCCGGGGGAGGTGAAAGATCTCTCTCCCAACAGGATCATTAGATTTATTAGGAGTCTGGACCTGGTGGAAGAAATATAAAAGGGTGTGAGCCACAATAGACAGATCGGTTGCGGTGGAAGGCTGTTATACCCACTCACTTTAAACCTACCTACCTACCTACTACCTGTAGTATTTTTAGTTGTATTTTTAATTCAATTAATTCTTTCTAGGATTTTCGGACCGGCCACTGAATTCTTTGATTTGAATTTCAAATTCAAGATTCGCATAAAGTGAATTATTCGAATAGTTCGAACTATTCGAATAGTTAATAACTTCCAGGTTAAATGTAAAAAAAGCAAAAAATATTTTTCATATTTTTAGTACCCATTTTATTATGTTATTGGAATCAGTAATTATCAATTAAAGAAAATAATGTTAATTTTAGTTTAGGATCAATTTTTATGCAAAAAAAAACAAATAAGAAACAGTTTCTGGCAATAGAGTTGTTGTAGTGGTTACTTATAACACACTTAAATATTAGTTTTGCCATTTTCTTTTTTAATATTAACCTTTTAGATTAGTCTTATAAAAAGGAGTTTTATGGAAAAGACTTTATTTAATTAATTAAAGACGTAATTTTAAATCAAAAGTTTAATTAGTGGACAGCAGGAATGTTTAATCGCAAGAATAAACATTATTGGTCCTCACCAAATTCAGCCGGTTAGGATTCAGAGTTTAGGTCGCTAAGTGTTTGGTGTGGGATACTTGGAAACCAGATAATTCGTCCAATATTTTAGACGGAAACTTACACGGAGAGCGATATACCAATCTTCTTCCATACGACATTGAACATCTCTTGGAGGATTTACCCATTGGCCAGTATAACCGCCTCATTTGGCAACAAGACGCCGCTTCACTCCATAATACCGTGCCTGTCACAAATACGTTCTAGCTCGAAAGAGGAATCCAAGCTTTTTTGAAGCTGCTAAGCTATGGATGTAATGTGTTTGTGGCAGTTAAGTTTAGTCAAGAACAAGATTTTTGGCGCCCCAATCCAAGGTTAGTTTGAAGTCTTGTGAGAGAGACATCCGCATTGACCTATGCTTGGTTTCCAAATCAGGCTTATTGACTGGCTTAAGAAATTGAATGTTAGTGTAGAGGATACTATCGTCAGCAAAACTAGGAATGGGATTGATTGTGAAAGAAAGAAGATCGTAATTGTGTAGAAGAAACAGAGTGGGTGCCAGTACTGAGCCCTGAGGCACCCCAGCATTAATTTGGTAGAAGGTGGAAGAATGACCATCTACAATAACTGAGCTAAGAGCAAAGCTTAGGTGGAAGACCATAAGAAAGAAGTTTGTTAAGAAGTCTATCAAGCCAGACCTGATCGAAAGCTTTGGATGTGTCAAGAGCAACGATCTGGGATTTACCAAAAAATTCAAGGAACCTGTTCCAGTTGTGTGAGACAAAGGAAAGAAGATCAGCTGTGGATTTTCTGTGATGAAATCCATACTGTCTGTCATGTAAGATCTTGTGTTTTTCCAGATAGTTTAAGATTTGGGAATTAATTAATTTTTCCATTACTTTGCAAACCACAGAAAGAAGAGATATATGTCTATAGTTAGATGGGGATATGTTGCACACGTACAGCTTTTCAGCTCTTCGGAAAAATGCCCGTATCGTAAGATATTCGAAAGAGGCAACACGATTGCTGATATGCCATTCAGCCCAGACGATTTTTTAGTTTTACTTTTTAAACACAAGAGAAAAAGGTTTTAGTATTTTTAACATAATATTATAGATGATAAATTTATTTGCTGTAACAGGTAGATAAATAATGTATAGGTTTTAAAAATAAAAAAATGCTAAGGTAAATAAATTTAAAGTCTTAAATTTACCACAGCATTAAACAAAGGCAAAGAATATGTCTTGATAAATGATTTTTACAAAACAATGCCGATCACATCATTATTTTATTTGTAATCTGTTGTTGTACCGGTTTCTTTAAAAACAAGTTTTTGCTGCTTTAAATTAACAAAATAATTGTAGTTCTTCTTTATGTTTGAAGAGTCAGTTAAAAAAAACATAATTTACTAATCAAATTGGTATACTATGGCAATTACTATTTGCGTTTTAAAAGTACTTACAACCGCAATTCAATAATATTAGACCGTTATTTAATTTACTTAATGATGTTCACATCAGACTGACTTCACGCTTTATTACAAATATAAATAGTTATCTTGCATGTGATTTAAAGACATGTTTACTTAATATACAGGGGGGTCAAAAGCTAAAGCAAATGGGGTACCCATTTTTGTTATTGATATACTTAAAAGAAGTTTCCTAGTGCATGCCAAATATTCCAAAAAATATTTTGGCACTTGTGTCATAATTACTTTTATGGTACAAAAGAGCTGCACAAAACCAATGGAAAAAAAATCTCGAACTGGCTGAAATTTTGCAAAAATACAGTTTTCAGAATGTTGAGCAAAATCCGGCTATGCAGTAGTTTTTTAGATAAAAGGCCTTTCAGAGTTCTCCGAAGAGGGACAAATGAATATCTCTCACAAATCAACATTTAATTTGAATAATAACACCAAGTGAGGGACACTGAATCCAAATATGGTATTTGCTTATCCATGAAAGATCCCCTGTTGGTTATTTTAAAATCCTTTTAGGGTCTTTCGGAAAATAAATGACCATAAACATCTAAAAAACGCAGGTAGGTTTTTGGGGTCGCTGAATCCACTGTTATTTGCTTCACTATGCAAGGTCACCTAAAGGTCAAGCTATTTCAAGCTACCCAAAATATATCTTGTGTTTTTTTAGATGTTTTACCATTTAGTCTTGGCTTGACGTTCAAATCCTTCAAACATATAGCTACTAGAGGCAGCCTTGCCGCTCGGCAGTGCTAATAAGCGTGCGAGAGAGAAAGAAAATTCGTACACTAACATTTCTCTCTCGCTTCAACCTGCTGATTGGTTGGCCGTTTCCCGTTTACCAATTTCTACCTCTAGTAGGTATATGCTCAAAGTTAAATAAGCTTTAGAGGATCTAGAAATAATTTTTGCGTGACCTTGTATGGTTAAGCGAATATCATAATCGGATTAATTCGTTTTCCTTTGTCGAGTTTAACAAGTTCTGCAACGTCTTTCGATTTCAAATCTTCATTAGTTCCTGTGTTCCATAGGTCCTCCTCTAGTCCTCTTTCTCTGATCTCATTGTCAATGCCTTCTTCTCGGTCTTTCTCTTTTTCGTCTTCCCTTTGGTGTCCAGTTAGTTTTTTAAGAAGTTTTCGCTTCTTTATTCTTTGGATATGTCCGTACCACCTCAGTTATTTCTATATGTATTTTGATGCGCTGAATCCAATTTCGAGTTTCTTTTGATCCATACACCTTTAAAATTTTAAGTAAATTCCGAAAAACTAGTACATTGCCTGAAAATTTTGAACAATTGCAATAATGAAAACGATGTTTTTTTATTGAACCCGATCAAGTATCAATAAAACTAAAATCTTGGACTTCCATTGTCTTTATTTGTTAATTGATACACAACGTTTTGGTTAGTAATGTATCTCCAACCGTTTGCAAGTGATAACTAAAAACTATCTTAAAAGCTACGACCTTGTATACTATCCGTTGTTCACCGAAGCTTGACCGACTTGTCACGGTTCAGCAACGGCAGCCAAATATTCGAAATGTCTACACTGGGTTAGCTAAATACATTTTGGTTGTTTGCAATTATTACAGCTTCTTTAATTTTATTTCCTTCCAGTGGGTTTCTTTATGAATAATATTTACTTCCGACCATTGTATACGGTGTTGTTTTGTCCATGCGTGTTCGGCAATCCCTGATTTTGACGTTTCACCTCGTTCCGTATGTTTTTGTGTTCTTTACCTCTAATTTCTAGTGGTCTTTTTGTTTCCCCGATGTATACTTCACCACATTCACAGAGAACAGTAATTTTTAAAACATTGTTGTCCGGTCTCGTCTTAGTAAGATTACTTCTTAGAGTGGTTTGGGATTTAAATGCTGTTTTAATATTATACCTATTCGCTATTCTGCCGATCTTTTCTGAAGTTCCTTTAATATACGGAATAGTCATAAATATTTGGTCCTACGGAGTCTTGTTCAAATTAGAGTTTTTTGTATTATCTTAATATTTATCGATTTTTCCTTAACCATTCTCTCACTGTAGCCGTTTTGCTTGAGATCCCTGATTATATTAGTTGGTGCTGTGGAGTTTAGTTCAAATTAGAGTTTTTTGTATTATCTTAATATTTATCGATTGTTTCCTTAACCAATCTCTCACTGTAGCCGTTTTGCTTGAGATCCCTAGTTTTATTAGTTGTGGTTAATAACACTAGGGATCCCAACAAAATCTTCTGAAAGAACCGGCAATCGATAAATGTAAATGAGAGCACAAATTTTTACTTTTTTTTTACTATCACTATATTAATTAATTTATCAGTGACTGCAAATTTTAGTTACTACATTATCAAACTGCTTTTTAAATGAAAACAAACCCAAAATATCTTAAATTACTATAATGCGGCAAAGAGTGGGGAACTGGTATTCATTTAAAAGTTTATTGAAGGGGTTTTATGGAAATTAAATATTTTCAACCCATTTAAAATATTGAGTTTTTTGCGGCGGTAAGTAATATTTTTAATTTCTTTTATCTGGAAAAAAAAGTGTCCTGGGTTCTATAAAAAAGGTTTGCAAAATTTGAATTATGTTTCTTTAATAAAAATGAACCTATTTTCCTTATATCTAGTTATATTTTTATTTTTTCCCAAAAATTAGGCTATTACATTCATCACAATTTAATCTATAAACTCCTGATTTTTTAAGCGGAGGGTTTTTTTTTTAATTAAAAATAATTGGGATAGTTTATAATGGTCAAAGGAAAACAAATATTGTTTCTTGTTAATGGGGATTTTTATCTGTTGTTCCAAAATATGTTAATGTAGTGTTTTTTATCTTTTTTTTTTTTTATGAGTGGGTATATTTGATGTGTTGTTTTTTTTTTTTATTTTTTTATTCACTAGTCTGTCAATCGTTGAGAACTATAACCTTTTTTTTTGAATTTGTTTAATTGTATTAATTTCTTTCGTGAGACTGTACTGACTGAGAATGTAGTAGTACTACGAAACTGCAGTCATTTTTAAAATTAATTAATATAGTATAGTAAAAAAAAAAAAAACTTTCTATTTACTAGTTAAAAATGAACTATAAAAGTAACGGACACCTCAATTCAATATTTAAAAAGTGCTAGTACAGCGAAAGTCACATACTTTAAACTACGTCTTAAACAACGTACACGTCAAAATGCTTTTCCCCAACAGTCCTTTAAAAAAACAAAGTATCCAAAAAAGTTTGTGCATCTAAAGTGTTACCCAAAAACCCTATCGGAGAAGAGCAGAAGCATGCAAAACCATTGGCTAAAAAAGAAGCAAGAAGATGGTTTAGTGTACGGGATAATCTATTTCTTCATGTGGGGGTTTTCATTCAGAATGTCCTATAAACTCCACCCCATAGTTTTGATTTTTTAGATGACCACACTAGGGAAACGATATCAATAATTATCCACAAAAAGTATATAAAACAATGTAACAAAATTTAGAACTTGATTAACATTCAAAATGCAAATAAAATAAAGGATGAATCTCTTCCCTAAAAATTTCTTTATAAAGATTTTTAATTTATCAGACCAAATTTTTCTCAGAACCCGAAACTAAATTGCTTAACAATGGTCCAAAATTTAACCCCGGTATAAATAATAGTAAAGTACGTGAAACACTAGTCTGTGAAGTTGAACTGTCTTTAGAAAATATACCAAACAATAATTTCCCCAAAGAAAGAATCAACAAGATTATTAAAAACACCCCTACCTACTTACCAAACCAAAATTAAAAACACAGTTAAATCCGTCAATCAAAAATTAAAAAAAATAATTTAATTTTGACAAGGGCGGAAAGGGGGGAAATTTTATTGTTGGGCCAAGAAATGAATATGATAAGAAAATTTTCAACTTTTTACAAAAAGAAAATCCAGTTATTCAAAAAAAAGGCCCTACCTTTAAAAAATTTAAACAAAATTAAAAGATACCTTAAAAGATGTTAACGGTATACCCAGAAAAAAAAATTTTCTATAATCAAATGAATCCCCACCCCCAAAATTATATGGCTTAATTAAAATTCATAAAGAAAATAATCCTATACGTCCTGTTGTCTCCTATATAAACAGCCCCCCTTTAATAAATTAGCATTCAAATTAAATCATATTTACAAAGATTAACAATGTTCAGCCCAAAAAATACAGTTAAAAATTCGGTAGAACTAACCAAAAAATTTTAAAATTTTACATTCCCAAAAAAATTTTCTATGTCTTTTGACGTAGTTAACATGTTCCCGAATATTCCAAAAAAAAAGTTTAAAAATTAATAGAAAATTCACTGTCAAACATAAATGTCAATCTGGTTATAAAGATGAAAT
Source organism: Listronotus oregonensis (assembly GCA_019359885.1). NCBI lineage: Eukaryota > Metazoa > Arthropoda > Insecta > Coleoptera > Curculionidae > Listronotus > Listronotus oregonensis. Next base: position 54,388 of record JAHBCN010003222.1, on the reverse strand, counting down.
TTTATCCCTTTTTGAACTATTATTTCGGGGAAAATATTTCCCCTATGACAACAAAAATTTTTAAAAAGAAGATGGGTTAGCTATGGGCTCTCCCCCTTTGTCCCCTTCTTGCCGAAATTTTTTGTCTAATCGGGGGAAATCTTTTTAAAAAAATACCCCAAAATTTAAATTTTTGGGATGTAGAGATATACTTGTCTGTTTTTTGGGAACGATAATGATTTAAAAGATACATTAAATCAACTGAACAACCTACATATAAAGTAAAATTTACAATGGAAAAGGAAAAGGGGAAACCCAATAAATTTTCTAGATATTTCTATTTCAAAAGACAACAATGTCACTTTTTTTTTTAGAAAACCAACTACACCGATACAACCATACCAAATAATTACCTCCTTTTTCCTAAACTTCCGCCCCAGATCTATGACATAGAGCATTCTCCATTCCTTAGATTATAACAGTCTCACGAAAGAAATTAATACAATTAAACAAATTTTAAAAAAACAACGGTTATAGTTCTCAACTGATTGACAGCTAGTGAATAAAAACTAAACAAAACACAACACATCAAATATACCCACTCATAAAAAAAAACAAGATAAAAAATACACTACATTAAATTTTTGGAAAAATTTGATAAAAAAACCCAAATATTAACAGGAAACAATATTCAAGTTGCCTTTTTTTTAAACATATAAACTATCCCAAAATTTTTTTTTAAAATTAAAAAAAAAAAACCCCCGCTTAAAAAAAAAGGGTTTTAGTTAAATTTTGGTGAATTTTAAAGCCTATATATTGGACAAACTGGCGAAACTTTTAAAAAAGATATAAGGAACATAGGGGGTATTTTTATTTTAAAGAAACATAATTCAAATTTTCAAACCATTTTATAGAATCAGGACACTCTTTTCCAGATGAAAGTAAATTAAAAATATTACTCCCCAAAAAGCAAAAAACTCAATATTTTAGAATCGATTGAAATATTTAAGTACCATAAAACCCTTAATAAACTTAAAATGACCATACCGATTTTGGGGAATTCCCCCTCTATCCTCTTTATTATAGAATTTTAAAAGATAAAAATTGGGGTTTTTTGTTTAGTTGTAGTTTAAAGTTTTCAGTTTGATAATGTAGTAGTACTACGAAACTGCAGTCCTGTTTTATAAATTAATTAATATAGTGATATAAACAAAAAAAAAACGGGCTCTCATTTACTGTTAAAATAAACTATCACAAAAACGGACACCTCAATTCAATAATCATAAATATCAAGATAAAAAAAAAAAACTCAATTTTAAAAAGACTCTACAGGATCAAATATTTTGACTATTCCGTATATTAAAAAACTTCAGAAAAGCCCCGCAGAATAAAAAACCCCTATAATATTAAAAGAGCATTTAAATCCAAAACCCTCTAAGAAGTATTGTTACAAGCGGACGACAACAATGTTTCAAAAAATGACTATCCCCAAATTCCCCCGGGAATTGGGAAGTATCATGGGGAAAAAAAAAGCCCCTAAATTTGAGGTAAAGAACAAAAAAAAAAAAAGAAACAGGTAAAAATGAAATCAGGGGTTGGGGAAACCATTGTCAAAAAAACACCTAACAATGGTCGGAAGAAAAAATTTTCATAAAGAAACCCACGGGGAAAATGAAATAAAAAAAGCTATAATAATTAAAAAAAAAAAAGTATTTAGAAACCTACTGTCGACATTCCAAATTTTTTCTGTGTTCGAACCGTGAAAAATCGGTCAAGCTTCGGTGAACAACTATAGTATATAAGGTCAAACTTTTATGAAAGTATTTATTTTCACTTGAAAATGGTTGAAGATACATTACTAACCGAAACGTTGTGTATCAATTAACAAATAAGAAAAAGGGCCCCAAATTTTAGTGTTTTGAAACCAAACATTTTCGTACTGTTAAAGAAATGATCAAGTATGTTTCTTATGTATTTCAATACGCTGAATCCAAATCCAAAGTTTGGTTGGCTGTACACACTCCAAATTTTAAGTAATTTTTAAAAAAACGCTATAAATTTCAATTATGACAATGAAAAAAATTGTCAAAACAACATTAAATATGTTTCCCATGTATTTTAATACGCTGAATTTAAATTCAAAGGCCGTTTGGCCCGTACACCCTTTAAATTTTGAGTAGATTGCCAAAAACTGCTAAAAATGGCTAAAAAATTGCGAAAAATTGCAGTTATGAAAAATATTTTTTTTATTAAACTTGACGTTTTTGATATATTTTGATGCAATTAATCCAAATTAAAAATCTGTTTACCTCGATAATTTATATATTTATCAAAAATCGTAAAAATAGCAATGATGTACCAGAAAATAGCAATAAATTGTATTGTTCTTACATAAGGCAATAAGCCAAACATAATTCCTTTTAAATTATATTAAAATATTTATAGATCCTAAGTAAAATTAAAAAATCAGAAATTACAAAAAATTGTACAAAAAAATTTCTAATAAATCTATCATTGACATGATTTTTTTGATAAGAAATTTTTCTTACCTGAAGCAGGTTTTTTTTATTTTCTATTGATAATAAAAAAAGTGCAAAAACGATGTAAAGATAAGGTGAGAAATGACCTTTATTAGTTTTAAACTATTCTTTGCTCGTATCGAACTCTTTTTTTTCGAAATGTCTAATGCAGCCGGTTTCTCTTTCGTTTTCTATTTTCTATCGTTATTTCTTTCTTTAGCATCCAGCAAAAATCTGCTGTCAAGTTGACATCTCATCTTCCTTGATACCGACTCTATATTTCACTTATGTCTTGATAAAATTGTTCTCCTTGTTCTTCACTATAGTCTTTAGAGTTTTGAGAAATGTAGTCGAGGTGAGAGTGCAATTTCAGATTTATCCAGCAACCTAAATGTTTAAAATTTTCTAGCAACTCTTTAACTGAAATCTGGTAATTTTTACTCTTTTTATTATCAAAATAGTTCCGAGAAACATTTTTAAAACTTTGTTAGGCTGCCCCTCTTTTGATTTAGCATCACTGACCGCGGAAATAACTGCAATTTTCCGCAATTTTTAGCCATTTTCAGCGTTTTTTGTAATTTACTTAAAATTTGAAGGGTGTACAGCTAAACAGACTTCGGATTTAGATTCAGCGTATTAAAATACATGAGAAACATACTTGATCATGTGGGATAAAAAATCGATTTTAATTACAGTTTGCGTAGTTTTTAGCCATTTTTAGTCCTTTTTCGAAATTTACTCACAATTTTCAGGGTGTAGAGGCCAAACGGACATCGGATTTGGACTCAGCGCAGTGGTCAAAGGTACAGACCACTTCTTTTTTTTGTGTGCCGGTGTTATCAACGTTTCGGTGGCAATTCTATCTTCATTTTTAAGATAAAATTAAATTTTTATAGATACACCAAGAGTTTTTTTTAATTTATGACGTTAAATCATATATGGCATATGAGGCTGTTGTGACAGGTACATTTATTATTTTTTAAAATAAGATGGGTGTTGAATTAATCTATATTACCGCTGTGTTCACACGTCGTTGTCGTGGTTGGGCCTAGTAGGATCTTTTGGAACATGCGCTAGAGTTGCTGGTTATCAGCAACTCTTTTTGCTAGCGTATGGAACGGAATTCGAAGCTAAGATGAACACAAGGCTTAACTCAAGGTGTTAGCATACCGTGCTGATGAGTGAATGACATCCTGTACCTTAAACAGGTGTCTCCAACGGTGCCTCTGAGATACGGGGCGAACTCTCAGAGTATCTAACCTTACTGCGGAAATGCGGGGCTCTGCCGTGGTGGACTATTACTTCCCTAGCTCCAAACAGAAAGCGGACAGAATCGCTCTTATGGGAAAAAAAGTATCAAAGATGCGCTGACCGAAACGGATAAATCCGTTTCGAGAGGTGCCACCCAAGGTCACAAGCAGACAAAGGTGCGCCGACGGAAACGGGTGAATCCGTTTTGAAAGGTGCTCCTGAAGTCACCGGCGCCTGTTTCACGAAAAAGGGCTAATATATCCCGAACAAACAGGGGCTTAGAAAGAGATCCCTGAATCCAAACAGAAGGCGGACAGAACCGCCCTTATAGGGAGAAGGGTTCCCCGGCTATAAACAAAAAGCGGATAGGACCGTTTTCAGGGTAAGGCCGGAGATGCGGCCTCAGAAGGAGGATCTGGTTCCTGTAACAAGGACCTGGTAGCTACCCACGTCACTAGCCGGGAGAAGAGGAAAAGGGCAATTGACGGCCCCAAAACCTCGCCCTCGCATAAACCTCCAAAAAAGAAAAGAAAGAAACAAGGAAAAGAACACTCAGAACACATCAGAACACATATTGTGCTCGTGTAGCGACACGAGTAAGGGGAGATGTAAGAACTCTCTCCCAATATGATATCGGATTCATTAGAAGTCTGATCCTATTAGGGGAAATATAAAAAGGTGTGAGCCTCAATAGACCGAGCGGTCGCAGTGGAGGGCGTAAAAAGTCCACTCACTTTAAACCTAACCTAACCCAACCTAATTTATATTAAGTTTTTTTAAAGTTACCTTGACAAAAAGCAAAGGTAACCAAGTAATAATTAAATTAACTGATATTGTGGCTACATTAATATGTTTATTTAAAATTTTATAAAAATAAACTTTCTTTTATTTTATATTTTTTATGATTGTTTTTCTTGCTAAAATACGAGTTTAAAACGTATATTTTTGATACACGATATATATTTTTTCATAATTTAATAGCATGCAAACAATAATTATATTAATTTCACTATTTCTGTTTTAAAATAATATGTTGTTTACATAATATATTTATAAATTAGTACCTAATAATTATTTCTCTACTATAAAATAGGTTTTTAAAATAAATAAATTAAATAAAAAATTAGAAACCATCACGTTATATCTTAAAACAGATTAACAAAAATTTAGGATGCAATTATACATTGATTTTTTTCTAATGTTATGGTTATTTTCTTCCCAAAAGCAAAAATATAAAACTATTGTTTATTTCTCATCCTAGTCTCTACTATAATAAACATAAAATCAATATATCCATTTTAATAGGCATTAAATCGTGCCAAATACATTATTTAATTATTAGAGGTAATCTGACACATAGCATCAATTAGCGAATTTTAAGATAGTCACACATTTTTCTTATAAGTAGCTAAATAAACAGGTTGTTGACAGTTAAGTTTCACGGGTACACTGAGGCCTTTCCCCAAGTTACAGTTTTTTAAAAAGAAACCTAACCTCAAAATTTTGTATTTGTATTCAGTTGGGTAAATTTTGCCAAATTTTATTTTTTTCCAGAACCCTTTTTGAAGTGTCTTGAGTGTTAAACGACATTTTTTCGGATTTGGGCCAAAAAAAATAACCTCGAATATACCCCATATAAAAAATAATGTATCCCTTTGCTAAGGTGATGTCCACTTTGAAGTTTTGATGAGATTGGACATTTTAAAGAGTTTTTTTTTCCCTATTTTTTAAAAAGTATTTCCCATCCAAAAAAAGGGTTGGGCCTTTTCCGTTTGGAAAAAATTTGGCCGGGGAAAAACCCCAGGGTTTTAAAAAAAAAACCGTGATAGCGATAAAATGATATCCGGGTTTATAAATAATGGCAACTTTTTTATTTTTGATGGAAAGCGCATTTTTAGAGTGTCGTAAGGTTTGAAAAATTTTTTGTTGATTTTTTTTGTGAGAAGTTTTTTGGGAACAACAAAGATCCAAATTAAAAAAAGAAAAAGAAATTGATCAAAAAAAAAAAAGCTATAGGGGGGTAATAAGCCTCAAGGTTCAATTTTTGGATTCTCTTTAAGACAAATTCTCAGAAAATCTGAAAATTACAGGAGGAGCGGGAGAAAAGGTTCTATCAGATATCAAAATGGAGAGACGTTATCAAGGTTCTTGGGACATCAACATGTTAACGGTTACTGCTGGAATCTGCAAAGGGATACTTCCTTTGAACACAAAAGGGCTTTAGAAGGAATTTTAACGATGTAGACCCCAAAGCGAGTGCGCCGAAAATAATTTTAAAGTTAGCATAAAGAGGCGGGGGACTCACTTAAAACAAGACAGTTTTATCGCTATCAGGGACTTTTGAAGTTTTTTTTGGGCACCCCTATCAAATGCCAAGGTGTCCGTGGATGGTAAACATATTTACGGCACCCCGAACGGGTTTTTTCTACCCAAATCCATCGGGAAGGTACTTTCGAAGAGGAAAACAAAAAAAAAAATTTTAAATTTCCAACCTATCAAAACATTCAACTTGTACATCACTTTTAGCAAAAGGATATTTTATTTGAAGTGTTTTTTTTAAAAAAAAAAATTACATCAACGAATATCATATTTTTTATATAATGAATTTTGAGGTTATGTCCGCTTTTTAAAAAAAAACTGTGACGTGATGGGGTCAAAGGGACCTTAGTTTTTGTTTAGCGCGGCACAATACTTAAGGGATGATTTTGTTTTTGTAAACCGTGTTTTTTTTGATTTTGGAAAAAATAATAAAATTTTTAAAAAATGTCCAAACAAATTTTTAATAAAAAAAAACTAAAAAAGTCCAAAATCAAAAAAAAAACTTAGCTAAAAAAGAAATTTAAACATAAAATACAAACGGTTTTGGGTTAAGATTACTTTTGATGTTTTTTTGAGATTATAAAAGAAAAAAATAAATTATATTTACAAAACTATAGCAAACCAGGATAGAAAGTCCAATAATCAATTATGACTAATTTTTTTTTAATAAGATGAAAGAAAAAATTGGGTTATTAAAAAAAAAAAATTTTTAAGTTAAAGGCGGGGGGTTCAATTTACTTAATTTTGTAAAATTTTAACCAATAAAATAATTGTAACATTCAATATTACCTGTCCTAAAATTACATACCGAATTTCAGGTTTCTACTACCTTCCCCAAACTTTTAATAAGACAATGAATAAGTGGATTTTCAACTATATTACGCCCTCATTAATATAAAAATAAATTATTTTCTATTTGTAACATTTTATTTTATATAAAAATACAATAAGAATCGCTTTCATTCTAATTGATATTATTCATATATTTAAGTTTTGCGTCATCATGTCAAACCCTAATTAGAGGTAATTTTAGATATTTTTCGAAAAACCAAAAAATATGCTCATCTTGATTTTTTATTATCAATAATTTGACATATGCAAAATATTTTATGATTTTGTGAATATTTGGCAGAGGTAAAAAAATATGCCAACTTTGATCCTCTTTGATACCTTGATGTGAAATGTTAACGAAGTAATGATAGGGCCAAAAATACACTAAAACATTTCGTGTAATATACACACGGCGTGCGTCAGACTTGAACTTGGCCTGGCGCACTACGGTACGCCTAGATAAAATTATTAATATATAAATTAATATCTATATTTAAAAAAATAATAAACATTTGACAAATAATAAAAAAAACCTAACTCAGACGGGACTCGAGCCCGTTCATATTAGCAGTAAAAAAAAATTATACTTGTAAATGCCTTTTTTGCACTTAAGAGGATTCATACCTGCTGTTTACAAGCTATTTTGTTTTAAAGAATAACCAAAACTAACGAACAAAATTAAACAAAATTTTGGAAATATATTCTAATTATATCAATAAATGAGGGAAAGGTATTGAGAGGTACCAATTTTTTAAAAATAAACTTTTTGGTTTGTTATTGTGTAATATTTATTTTTTTTAAATACTTTTCCCTCATTGTTTATCTATTACACCCATAATTTATGAAGAGACCAAAATTTTAAATAAACCCCTAGTTTTTTTGTCAAACTTTTAAATTTCGTAATTAATAAATTTTTGAAAAAAAAACGAAACCTTTAGATTTTAAAATCTTGGCAACGCAGCAACCCTCATAGGATGTCGACGTGGTGGCAGGTGGCATGGGAAGCGATTTTCATGTCTATTTTTAGCAGATTAAAATAATATTTGTTATTATTAGCGTGCCTGTTAATTTGATTTGCCTTTTGAAGATGGGACGGACTAAAAATAAAGAAAATGAATATGGTAGAAAACGATTATGTCTGTCAACAAGTCGGAAAAATGGGCAACTACTATGGCACTGTTAAGTAGGATATTGTTATGAAAGGTTTATAATTAGGGTTGCCATAATTTATTAGAGTAATGTCGGACGGTCCCTCAGATCCTAGGATAAATAGCAGCGATTGTGAAACGCGTGCACGAAATTTTTTCTGCCATTTTACTAACTGAAATGTTTGTAGAAGTGGAGACAAACTAAAGTAAAACTACTTACTGAACAAGGCACAGGCAACGCGCTGCGACTGGCTGCGCTGCAGTGCTCCCAAATATTCAAAATCCAGACGCATTTACGAGTCCTGACAAAAGTCCGGACATGGTTAATAAATCCGGACGTATGGCAAGCCCATTTATAATTTAATAATGATTTTTCGACTACTATTACTACTATAAGTAAAATACAAAGATTAATCAACAAAGTCTAACCATAGTTTTAGCAGTGCTATGCAGGCGAACAGGTAAAATAGTTATTTTTGTATCTAGGATGCTAAATACTACTTTGGTGATACATTGATTGTACAATCATTAAGCGTGCGATGTATTTCGAGCCAGGCAACGCCGGATTTTGTAAGTATTATATAAGTCTATTTTCTGTTAAATTATTACGTGGTATTATTTTATAATGTGTCTTATTTTTTTTATAATTGCACTTTTCTTGAAGTTTATTTGCTGTTATTTATATTATAACGTGATATTAATTTATAATAATTAATTTTAATCTTTTTTTAAATGCACTTTTTTAAAGTTTATGAAAATTTTCTGTTATTTTATTACGTGGTATTATTTTATAATTTGTTTTACTCTTTTTATAATTGAACTTTTTTAAAGTTTGTAATATTAATACGTTATAATTTGTTTCAAATTTTCTATAATTGCACTTTTTTAAATACCTGATGGAGAGGAAACAAATTACACAAACATAAAATGTCAATGTCAAATATGAAAATAAAAACTTACGTTAAACTAGGTAAGTTTTCTCAATAAATTTAAAATGTCGCTCAGGCCTTATTGAATTGCAAAATATGGTTGGTCACATTTTCAAATAGCTTGACAGAATCGTGCCAAAATATAGGAGGATACTGTGTGAAATATGAGCTTTTAAATGATGTATAGTAAGCCGTATGTATACCTTTAAAGCGATGGCGTTACATTTTTTTTTCAACTGTCAATAAAAAATAGATATTTAATTAAGTTCTAAAGTAGAGATAAATAATTAAATTGACCTTTGAGTGTTTCCCATAAAAATAGAGCTAACGTAAATAATAATGGAAATGCATACTTACGCTGCTAACTGTAATAAAAATAACAAAAATCAATTAAAGAAAAAAGCCTTTTTGTTACATGCTTGTTATTGTTTATTATTTATAAAAACGTATATGTAAAAAATACCTAAAGCCGACCCTAGTCAGAAATAATCGTCTGTTGCGGTTGCCATAGCGACCGTACATTGTTGCCAGTGGTCACCACGCGGTCTGTTGTTCGTTTATTACCATCGAAGCACGATTTGAACTTGATCAGCTGATGATGAATGCACTTAAGTTACGGCATTAATAAGGGCCGCTTGCACCGATCGTATTTTAAGCTTAGCTTTTGAATTAAACTGGGTTTTTTAACATATCAACTTGCACCGCCTACTAAACTTAGCTTAAAGAAGTCTAAGCGAGGCTTATTAAAAGCCGCCAAAATTATAGACTTAAAGTGAAAAATCCAGGTTTCCTAACCTTAAATTTTATTTAATATTTGCTATTTGCATTTTTGTGTCAATGTGATGATATGTAAACCAGGGACAAACTGTAAATAAATCTGTACAGTGTTCCCTTGTGGCGCAATTCTTAGGTCTGCGGGGATGCTTTCGACCAAAAAAAGTTTATCAACATTAACAGGTGGGAAAGGGCTGAAAATGGCCCCTCAAGGCCCGAAAAATGGGTTCCCACTAATATCTGCCAAAATATGCAAATTTGAGGAGGAATTTTGCTTCGACAAAAAGAGAAACCGCCTTGTAATCTACAAAAAATGGTCCTTATATTTTTTTTGAAAAATCGATAGTTTTCAGATAACGGGACCCAAAGTCCCCTCATTTCAGCTGCCGCTCTACGGCTGGAATCGCCATCTTTTTCACTTTTTAAGCGGGCGGACGAATTGTTGCATTACTCGGGAAATAAAGTGCATTTTAATCATTCAAAGTTCATCGGAATGAGAAAACACGTACCTTTTATTGCATATGAGCTAGGGTACATTCTGATTTTTTAAGAATATTTAAAAAAAACGGTTAAAGTTTGTTTTTCACAATATTTTAAGAGTATCCCGTTAATTTATTAATATTTTTGAAAATATGGTTTGTTATTAACATTTCTTTTTTATAATGAGTCCTTAGTGAGTGTTCAATGATCCCAGAAAATTTCCTTCACTATTTTTCTTGCGTTTTGATAAAAAGCTGTTTTGCCCACCTGCATTTTTAGCCGTTTAGCCACATCCAGTGCGAAATGTTATGGATTTCTTGACGGACGTTTTTGCGAAAAATATGTTGTGTGTTGCGAAAAAAATGGTAATGATCAATTTTGGAAATTTCGAGGTGATCCTTTATTTTTTGCATAAACAAAAATTTTTTAATTCGCATATTTTGGCAGATATTCGCGGAAAACTCATTTTGTGACTTTGAGGGGGACGGGGCATTTCAGCAGATTTCCACGTCAAAATCGTGATAAACTTTTTCTCGCTCGAAAACATCCGCGAAGACTTCAAATTGCGCCACACAAACTGTACAGATTAATTTACAGCTTTGGGTACTTTCACGCCTTCCGTTACTGGACTAGTAGTTTCGAAATATTGGAATTTTGATTTCCGAGACAAATTTATGTAAGAATTAATCCATTTAATGAATTGCCAGATATCCTTCTTTAAGAAGATTTAGGCTGTACAATTATCTCAAATTCCAGGTTATCTTTGTGTTGTTCTCTCAGTTGTTTTGTATTAGTATTCAAATTCTTTATTATACGGCTTGCATTAAGCTTTAGGTGCTGTATTATTTGAATCTGAATCGAAATGATTACCAAGACCCTGTACAGTTTTAATATTCATCAAAGCTTAAATGAATTCATGTGCAGGATCTTTTTAGTATCTGCCCCTTTGTACACTTTATTTTAAATTTTTTATCGGCCGCTGTTTTTATAGCGCTTTTTTTTTGTTTCAATAATTTTTTTTAATGTTGTACAGTTTCTGTAACAACCATTAGGTGAAATAGCGTTAAATTCAGCCGGCTTTTATCAAAAGCACGGTTTTTTCCTGAGTTGTGGCCTGGTCGGTCTTTTTATTCTCAATAATAAAGTACTTTGGTGTTTAGCAAGTATATTCAAAAGTGTCATCTTTCTTCATTTGAAAAATTGGAACCGCGTTATCTTCTACCCTCGGTCATTTTGGTAGCCTTTGAGGTGCGTGACATAACATTCAACTTCAAAATATTTTCCGTGTGAGGTTAGTTGAAGATTAATGAACTATTTGCGAGAATGATTTATTTGCCCGGCTTAGTAAAACCCACTAAAAATTATGGCGGTTCAACAATAAATATAAGCCACGCTTAATTTTTTTAATTTGGCTTAATAAAGCCAAGCTTAAATTTCAATGTGCAAGCGGCCCTAAATGGAACAGCTTTCACCTGAATTATTAGGCTGCGCTTAAATTTTTAGGAGCTTTTCTCAGATTTAAATTATTAGATTCTTATTTCTTGTGTTTGGCTTGTTAGTGCGCCTTAATATTTTAAGGGGTAACATCCTAAATGTATATCCCCCAGAGCGTTTCCCAAATCCCCTTTAGGTAAATAGTAGTCCGGGTAAATATGTAATTCACCGTAAAATGATTTTGGAAGTACATAAATCGAGACAACCTTTTGCATTCTCTTTAGAAAAAGATCAACTACAAAGTGTCGAGAAGTTTATTTCCCATTTTTTATGGTACATTTAGGTTTTTTGGTCACTGAATTCAAATAAAACATACCTTTTGCTAAAAACTATCCCCGTTTTTAATGGTACATATAAGTTTTTAGGTCACTGGTATTATCAGAAATAATATTAAAGGGTCATGAAGGGCTAAATTTACCCATTTTACCCCCACCTCTAGAACATTTAGCAAAAAAAGTTTTTCCCGTTTTTAATGGTATATACAGGTTTTGGGTCACTGAATTCAGATATGATATCAGAAATAACATTTGAGGGCTAAGAAGGGCTAAATTCACCCTTTTTACCCCTACATGCCTGAAACATACATTTCGCTAAAAAAAATCCGTTTTTAATTGTCTATTTAGGTTTTTTGGGTTATTGATTTTGAATATGATATAAGAAATAACATTTGAGGGCTAAATTCACCCTTTTTTTACTCCCTACATGCCTAAAACATACATTTCGCTAAAAAAAGTTTTTCTCCGTTTTAAATGGTACATGTAGGTTTTTTGGGTCACTGAATACGAATATGATATTAAAAATTAAATTCGAGGATTTAGAAGGGCTAAATTTACCCTTTTTTACACCCCACCCCTCTAAAACATACATTTTGCTAAAAAAAAAGTTTTTCCCCGTTTTTACCGATAAATATAACTTTCTTGGGCCACTAAATTCGAATGTTATATTGGGCTTGTTATTGTTGTAACTATAAGGTTGTATTCGAGCCCTTCTATGCCCTTAAATGTAATTCTTAATATTATATTTGATTCAGTGACTCAAGAAACCTATTTTTAAAAAAAGGGGTTTTTTTTTGCAAAATGTATGTTTTAGGTGTTAAAAAGGACGAATTTAGCCCTTCTAAGCCCTTAAATGTAATTTCTAATATAATATTTGAATTAAGTGACTTGAAAAACATTAAAAATGGAAAAAAAACTTTTTTTTAGCAAAATGTATTTTTTGGGGTGTAGGGGGCAAAAAAAAGATGAATTTAGCCCTTCTAAGACCTCAAATGTAATTTTATAATATAATTTTTAAATTTAGTGATCCAAAAACCTATATGTGCCATTAACAGTAAAAATTTTTTTTTAGGGAAATGCATTCTTTAGGGGTGTAGGATGTAAAGAAATGGGGAAAAAACACCCCCTTTTGTAGTATCCAATATCCCTTTCCGACACATTGTAGTTGATCTGTTTCTAAAGCGAATCAAAGGGTTTCATCCCGATTCATGTACTTCCAAAATCATTTCTAGGTGTAAAGTGTATTATAGGTCTTTACTAGTTACACTCACAAATCCGGACATGCCCTATCGTTTATAAGTTATACGACTATAGTGGCGTAACGGGTTATGAAAATTCTCTTTATTATCTCGAATTTGACAGGTCGTTTAAGTTATGAAAAAGAGAACTAAAAAAACCCGATAAATAAATTAAGAAAACAAATTTTAAAAACTTTAGCTATTTTCCATTTTGTTTAATATCGGCATATAAAGATAATTATTTATGAAGTCCAAAATTAAAAAAAAAAAACACGATAGAACTGTTCGCTATTACATATAGTCAAAATTTTAAAAACTATTTTACAGTAGAATTTTTGGTCAAGTTTACAAGTTATGATCAGACATTATTAAATAGTGCTAAATTCTAAAAATAATAATATAAAGAGAGCCAACAAAGACCTTTTATTAAGATGTTAGTGTTAAATATTATGATTTTGACACATAGCATGTTTTTTAAAAGCCGTATATTTTTAAAAGTAATATTTTTTAAAAAAACTTGTTTTGGGTATGGACCATATTTAAACCGCCATGTAATTTTTAATATACAGGTGTTAAAAGTAATGGGACACAGAGCAACGAATTCCTCAGGTCAAAATAATGCATTGACGTAAACTTGCCTAATTCCAAAGTTGATAATAACTGGGATACAGGGTTTCAAATTTTTAATTTTGTTTTCGTTTTTTTGTAAAAATTTCTTAACTAAACGACGTATTGGTACAAATTGGGGATTTGGGTTCCTTGAGGCGAAAATTCATCTCTTTTAATGTTGCTGGTAGAGGAACCCAAACTTTGTTTTGGATGGCAAAACTTTTTTTAAGCTTAATATTTGACCTGTTTAAAAGAAGTTATTTTTTCCCTCTGCTTTAAAAAAATGTATACTTTATTTAGGTCTCCAGGAGCAACTGTTTTCGAGATAAATGCTTTTTTAAAGGCCCCCATTTTTCTATGAAACATGGTTTTCGGCTTATTGTTTTCAAACTTTGAAAAGTAATAGTTTTCAACAGGCTGATAAAAGTCTTCACGGGCAAAAAACCAAAACCCCCTCTAACCCCAAAATCAGCCTTAAATGTCCAAGAATTGGAAGACATTTGAGGGTGATTTTAATGGGGTTGGAGGGTTCTTGGGTTTTGCCTAAATTTTGTTTTCGGTTTAAACTATTACTTTGCAAAGTTTACATTTGAACAAAAAAATTTTCCCGAAAAATTGGGTCCTTTTTATGCATTTATCTTGTAAAATATTGTTCAAAGACCTAAATAAAGAAATCTGCTTTTAATTAAGGTTAATATCCCAAGCTTCAAAAATTATGCCATCCAAAAAGTGTAAGCCCTAGCTAGCGCCCTCTACCAAAACATCTCCTTTTAAATTTTCTTAAAAACCCAAGTCCCCTTTTGTCCCCTTTAATTTAGCTAAGGGAAAATTTTTACCGAAAACATATTTAAATTTGACACCCCGTGTCTTAGTTTTTAAATTTGGTGATTTGAATTTCATTTCGACCTAAATCTGCTATTGCTCTGCGTCTCCCTATAGTATATTAATTCTCTATTAAATAATTTGTGCCATATTTTTAAAAATATATTTTTAACAGATGTTAATTTTAATCTACACCATATTTTAAAAGACCTTCTACTATTGATAACTAGTATTACATATTTTCTTAAAAGTACATATCTTTGTTCATTGTGTATGTATTATAGTTAATAAATACCTATTTTATTTCTAGTAACCACTGTTTTTTTTACTAGTCGCACAACTAAGTAAGCGTCTTAAGTAAAAAAACCGAAAGGGTGGGGTTTTAAACATAAAAAAAAATTAACAGTTCTAGCCTATCTTGCCTGGCGGGCCCAAAAAAAAACATTTTTAAACACGTAAAATGTTTGAAGAAATCCTGACATCTTGTGTGTAATTTCTCCCCCCCGGACAGTATAATCGGCTTATTTGCAAAAGGGGAAAATTTCCGCTCATTACAAATTCTGCTAATTAAAGCCCCATGTCAGATTTAAAAAAACACCACGACGGCTATTTAGATAAGATGTCTATAAAGATAGGTGGTTTATATATTTACTTTTTTTATTTTAAAATTTTAAGTATATTAATCCCAACACTTTGTAATATGAAACGGTCCTAGTTTATTTTTAATTAAGTCAAAAATAAAAGAGATAAACAAAGTGATGTTTTTATCTATTTTTATCTATGCCGAAAATGGTTTTAAATATTTTCATGAAATTTTGATGATATAGTAAGTACATGGAAAGACATATTTTACGTTATTTTTTATATTTTTTTGTGCTTTTATTTAAAGGGTGGGTACTTTTAAATTCCAAATGGAATTATTAAAGTATGGTGTAAACTTGACCGCAATATATAAAGAAAAGTTTGTTGAGGAAAGTAGTAAAATATTTATACTATTAAAAATACTAAATTAATATAAAAAAGTGTTAGTAGACGATATCTTTGATGAATTAGTTACAAAATGTAAACAAATATACATAGTATATAACTTTTTACTCCTTTAAAAAGTGTTGTACCAAAAAAAAAAAAATCCAATGTAGTATACTCAATACCTTGTATTAACTGCCCAAAAAAATTTATTGGTATGACAACTCCGTAATTTGGATAGCCGCCTTAATGGTTATAAATACACCAAATGCCTCCAACTGCTTTGCACAAAAATGAGAAAAATGAAAAACACGATTTTTTTTAAGGATACTACAATCTTGACCCAAGACAACAACTACCACAAACTAACAATAAAGAAATGGTAATAAAAAAAGAGGGGAAAAAAGAGTAAATGACAAACAGGACATCAATAAATTAAGTCAAATATACTACAACCTTATTAATTGAGTTTTTAAATAATTATTTTTTAAATTGCAACCATTATTTTAGGACAATCTTTATATCCGTACACTTAGTGCATATCCTTAAAATTAATACTTCCGTTAAAAAAAAAAAAAAAAATATTATATATATATATATATATATATAAAATATATATATATATATATATATATATATATATATATATATATATATATATATATATATATATATATATATATATATATATATATACTTATTTTAAATATTTTTTTGTTTAATAGCCTACTGTACTTTAAATTTGAAGGGAAATTTATTATGGTATCTTTTTAGATAGAAATATACTGAGTAATACATTTAAAAAATGAAATTAGGTCTAATAGCTTTTTAACCTGACCCCGTTTAAATATTCTGAGAACGGCAGGTTATTCAATAATAATTATAAAAACTTTTGTATAAAACATTTTTTTGTATATTTTTTAAATTGAAAATCAAAACCAATTAACAATTTTTTGAATTTTCTTCGTATCGCTTAAGCTAGCAAAAATTTTTAAATTTTAATTTTACCATTTTAAGTTTAACCCAAAAGAGCACTATACTACTTTCTTGATAGTACTAACAATTATGAAGATATCCTATAAAAGTGTTTAAAATGGGACACCCTGTACAGGTTGGCCAACTAAGAATGCGAGGTACTGTAACTGCGAACCTATTCATCGTTGAAGCTTGCGGCAAAAAAAGTTAGTGCCAAAACGACCAAAAGAAAAACCTGGAAAATATTATCAAGTTTCTGAAATGGCCGCTAGGGGGCGTAACTTCAATCTTGAATTTAAAAAAGTGATGTTTCTGTGAATTCCGCTCTAGAGCCTAAGGATAATCTAAACCTTTTTCGTTTGACAATTTTTGCTGTATCTCTAAAAATTAAGTAATGGAAATGTTATAATATTTTAAAGGGTTTTTTTACTTTTATGTCTCCGCAAAAAGGGGACTGAGGTTTAAAAAAGCGGAATTCACAGAAACATCACTTTTTAAGATTCAAAAAATTCAGTTACCCCCTAGGGCAATTCCTGAAAGTCTTCTCCAGGTTTTTCTCATGGCCGTTTTAGTAATAACTTTTTTTGCCGCAAGCCTCTACCATGAATAGGTTCCCATATACAGTACCTCGCATTCTTAGTTGGCTACCCTGTACATTTGTATAAGTTTTACTAACTTTAGTTATTTAAATTAAAAAAGACTTAACCATACTAATTTTGCATTGTCTTTATATAATTAAAGTTGGTAAATAACCAGTTATTGTTCAATTTTAGGTACCTATTTAAAATTTTGACCTTTTCCAAATTTAAATTTGCAGTTTCTCTGTATTTTTCTTTTTGTCAATTACCAGTTATTATTGAATATTAATAATTTCTTTTCTGCTTGCGAATATTTTAAATAATTATTCCGAGTCGAAGACTCCTCTATTCAAAACAAATTTTAATTGATGTTTTTTCGCTTGTTTGAATAAAACACAGTACATTTATTTAACCAAGCTTATACACGGGAAACAACAAACAATTAATTATTTTGATAGGTGTGAACCCAGTGTACGGAATTTTTGACCCGTCAATTTACAAGCTATTATATCGCGGACAATAGCTCTTTCAGCGACGGCTGAATTGGAATAATTGGGCCAAATTATGCGGTTGTAATTTCATAAATTAGAGTCGTCACATACAGGCTGTTTAAACTCCACTGGAGCATAAAAATTTTAAAGACTGCAAGTCACATTACGTAAGGCGACTAAGCGAGAAAAAGTCACTAAACGAATGTTATGAATAAGTACCGTAAAAAGATTTATTAAGTTTTTGTATAACCTAATTTTTTTTACTACGATTACGCTACATATATATAGTGTCAATTTACAGATTTGCAAGATTTTTTATATTAATTCTTATTTATATTTAAATATTTTAATTTTATTCAGTTCTTATGATCACTGCAAGATTGCATACAATTTTTGGATTTATCTATTTATATTTTGCAGATTCTGTTATATAATGTTTTGTGTTCTGAAAAATTGATTCCGCATATTATACAAAATTTTAAAAGTTCAAAAAGGCGAGGGTCAAAAATCTCTTACCCCAAATTTTTAGCATATATAGAAAAATATGAGGGGCAGTTATGTAACGTATGTCTTTCAATCAAGTTAAATAGGCGGTAATGATATTTAGTTGGCTTTAGAAACAAAAAAATCTGCAAAGGCTGTAAATTTTGACAATTTAATTTAAAAACTTTAAAATGGCTTATAAATTACTTCGGAAAAGTATTTACAATTTAGTTGGGCGGATGCCTAAATCTGAAATATATAGTTAGTATGTTTAAAACAAAAAATATTTCGCGCCGTACAATCTATCGTACAATAGCTGAATGTAAGCAAGGTATACCATGCCTTATTTTACCGAAAAGTGGAAGACTTAGAATTTTTCCCGTAAAAGGGTAAATGGATTGGTGAGGAGGGCTAAAAATAGAGTTTCTATGGGGAAATTAGCAGGTAAAAATTTGCCAGAAATTATATCAAATATCAAAAATAAAACAAATGTCCAAAATATACGGCAAACCAACTGACATGGATACCACGATGTTGTCGGTCATTAAGGCGGGTCCATTTTGCAAACGAGAGTATTATTATTCTGGACAATGAAAAGTACTTTACTTACGGCAATTCAAAGATTAAAAAAATTATGGTTTTTATACCGACAACATAAAAGACTGTCCAAACAATATAAAATTAAAAAAGGCTAAAATCGCAGACAAAATTCTAGTTTGGTGCGCGATTTCTACTGCAGGAATATCCAGGCCTTATATGGGAAATGTAAGAGGCGAAGCGCTATGTTCAAAACTGTCCCACCAAATTGGCTGATTTTATATATGAGAATCATGCTAAATATGATATAATGTTTTGGTCAGACTTAGCATCATGCCATTACGCACGAGGAACTCAAAACTGGCTAAGCGATTAAAACATACCGTTTGTACCAAGAAACGACAACCCCCCTAATCTTCCTCAGACTCGTCATATCGAAGATTTTTGGGCACATTTGGCTAGAAAGGTTTAAGATGAAAGATGGGAAGCTAAAAATGAGAAGTAATTAGGGCGTACAATCTACAGGTTAATTAGAGAGATAGATGTCGAAGCTGTCCAAAACTTAATGAGGGATTTTCCCTTTAAATTTTTTGTTTTTTTTTTTATTTTTGGCTCCATTTAAAAAAATTTTTAAAATTTTTTAAAAAATTTTTTTTTAACCTTTTTTCAATTAATTTTTAATTTTAAAACCAAATTAACCTAAAAAATTTTTATTTTTATAAAATATATATATATATATATATATATATATATATATATATATATATATATATATATATATATATATATATATATATATATATATATATATATATATATATATATATATATATATATATATATATTTGTGCAACCATTGGGGAAAAAGGACTTTTTGCATAGCAAAGGATTTAGTTATAAAATAAGTTTTTTAACGGGTTCCACACATAATTTTTTTTAATGTTAAATATATTATGATTCTTTTTAATTTAAGTTTAAAATATAAATAATATATAATATATATCAAAACGTTCAAAACTCATTGACATCAAATATCTTACTTTTTATCACCAGTTGCAAAAAATTTTTCCTTTTTTCTACCAGCTTTGAAAACTAAGTTATTTGACAACATCTATGAGTTTTGAAAAGTGTCACTTTAAATGTCAAAATAGAACAACTATATTTCATGAATATAAATTAATTAATAATTTTTATAAAAATTTCTAAGCCGGCACTGGTCCCTTATTTTAAATACGCATGCTGAATAACCTTATTGTTTAGTTTGTGCGCACTAGTGTATACTTGCCATAAATGCGATTACATATCTTAAGTAAGGTTATCTAAGGCTAGGTCATTTAACGCGCTCGCGGGTCATTTAACGCGCTCGCGAGGTCATTTAAGCGCTCGAAAAAGGGCTTTAAAAAGCGCCCCTTTTTTCCCCAGGTTAAGGGTTGACATCATTATTTAGCGATCAATGCCCGACTTAGTTACAATATTTTTTCGGCGATCGATTTTGGAAATCCTTTTTTTTTTTTTTGGTTTTAGGCAACTAACCTGACAAATGTTTATTATTCGAATGACAAGCAAACTTTGTATATAGTATTAATAACTAATCTAATTTGGGGGCTTCCATTTTAAATAAAAACGTGAATTTTTCATCATAAATGCTAAATGCTGTATATAAAAATGTCAACCCTTTAAATTCAAAACTGACAAAAATAAGGGCGTATCTAATTCCTGTGACACCGGTATAATAACTTACACCCTCTGCACATACATACTAAAATTTAAGCCGTTTAACGTTAAACAGTTTCTGACACAAATATTGCATCGAACTTTATTTTAGGCTCTTTGACTAACGGCACAAACAGAACGGAAACGAATTGGCCATAAAGATGTTGCAGGAGAATCGGCTTCGATAAACGTGTCGCAGGAAAGTATTAAGAATTCTTGTTGGTCTGCAGTACCGCCTGCGGCGTTTTATACTGTTTTGATGTTACCTTATTCCGGTATAAATGCAGTGCAACGAGTCATCAATATTAACCAGTTTTTAACAACTTCTTTCTGTGTGGTTTAACTGACTTAAGAGTGAACATATTTGTTGTTGTATCTCTAAAACCGATGGTTGTTTGTTTAATAGGTTAAAAATAATTTAATGTCAATAAAAGCTGGTTTATAATAATTAAAGGGCCTTGAACCCTTTTTTTTAAAAAAGGGGGGTTTTTTTTTTTTTTTAATTTTTTTCCCGGTTTTTTTAAAAAATTTTTTTTTTTTTTTTAAATCCCCTTTTTTAAAAAAAAAAAATTTTTTTAAAAAAAAAGGCAAAAAAGGCTTTTTGGGAAAAAAAATTTTAAAACTTCTTTTTTTTTCTTTTTAAAATGTGGGTCAAAAATTTAAAAAATTTTTTTTTTTTTTTCAATATTATTTAAAAAATTTTTTTATTTTATTTTTTAAACGAAAAAAAAATTTTAAAAATTTGTTGAAAATCAAGAAAAAATTTAAAATTTTAATATTTTTAAAAAGGACCCCTTTTCTTAAAAAAAAAAAGTTTTACCATTGTTTTTAAAATTTCATAAATTTTAAAAAGTTGTAAAAGGGTCAAAAAAAAATTAAAAAATAAAAAATTTGGGGTTTTTTTTTATAAAAATTTTAAAAATTTTAAATTTTCTGAAAAAATAAAGTTAAAACTTCTAGGGAAAACCCAAAAACCCCTTTTAATTTTTAAAAAACAAAAGGTATTGAATTTTTACTATTTTGGCAAGACTCAAAATTTTTTTTAATTTTTTAAGGGCCACTCAAATAGATACAGAGCTACAACCTGACATCTCCCATATCTGGATCTCTTACGGGGTATGTGACCTCCTTCCCAATACCTTATTCCCCGACTTCTTAAGTCTGCTTTCCTGTTGACGGGTGGCGAAGCCATTTTATCATCATTTTTATTTCTTGGCCAGTTATATATCCACATGTTACCTTCCAACCCCAACCATTGGATACCCACTTACACCCCTCCCCCAAAACATTGCCATATGAAGTTCCTGTATACTGAATTTAAACTGAAACTATTTAAGTGGCTACAACTTGACAACACTATCAAAAAGTTCCGCAGAGCAATTGACTAAACTATCAGTCAAAATCATCCCCAGTGACCTATAAGGGTGATTTTGGGGGGAATTTGGGTTTTGTGCCCATGGGGGCCCGCGGGGATCAGCGTTTTAAGAACTATTTATGTAAAGTTTGAAAACAATTGGCCAAAACCCATTTTCTTCCATAAGAAATATCCCCAGTCACCTTAAAGGGTGATTTTAGGGGGTTGGGGGGGTTTTCGGGTTTTGTGCCCGAAAAGACTTTTGATCAGCGTGTTGAGAATTATCATTATGTAAAATTTAAAAACAATTGGCTCAAACCCATTTCCCGTAAGAAATATCCCCAGTGACCTTAAAGGCTGATTTTGGGGTTGGGGGGATTTCGGGCTTTGTGCCCGTGTAGACTTTTGGGTTAAAACCCAAATTTTTTTCCCTTTTTAAAATGGCAGGGACCTTAAAAAAGTCTTTTGTTTTTCAAAATCTTTTCGATCCAAAAGTTATTTATAACTACTATTATTTAGAACAATAAGACAATAATAACAAAAAATTTTTTTTTAAATATGGAAAAATAGCAAAAAAAAAAAATTTTGAATTTTTTGACCCCCTATCACTCTTTCAAAAATTACAAAAACATTTATAAAGCTAGACCTATTAAAGGCACATTACATATATTTTTTTATCATGACGTGGGTTAATAGGCTTTGTTAAAAAAAAAAAAAAAAATTAAAACCTAAAAAAAATTAAATTTCAGCCAAAACTTAAAAAAAAAAATGCTTTATCCGCGCTTCGAAGACCTTTAATTTGGCGCAAGCTTAACTAAAAAATCTTTTGATGCGGCTGAAATATTAAAAAAAAAAAAAAATCTTTAGGCTTTAATAAACACTTTTTAAAGCACCCAGGTAAATAAAAAAAAAAAAGAAAAACTCGTCTCTCTTAGCTGGGTGAGATTTCAAAAAGTAAGAACGCCAATAACCCCCTCTTGGGCTCTTTATTTAACTTTTAATATTTAAACCCAAAATATATTCACACAATAAAAATCGTTAAATGTAGGCCATATTTTGTATTTCTGTTTCTTCGGTGGCCAAGCAAAAGTAATAGACTTTATAACTATTAGGCAATTGACTATCATTTTAAATAAGAAACAAATTTGTAAGAGCAATTTTATGATTAATTATGGTTTTTGGTTGCCTAGATATGAAAAATTTAAAAGTGCTATTAAATTCGGGTTACGTTTTCTGAACGGGGTCAATTTGTCTTTTTTTTTTTTAAAACAAAAATATGTAATAAGCTCTTTTGTGGAGAATACAATTTCCTAGCAATATGATATTATTTAAACTTAGAACAACCTTTTTATTGTAAAACAAATGCAAAAAACCAATAAATAACCAATAAAAATTTTTTTTTTTATATTATTTATATATATATATATAAAATATATATATATATATATATATATATATATAAAAATATATATATATATATATATATATATATATATATATATATATATATATATATATATATATATATATAATATATATATATATATATATATATATATATATATAAATTTTTTAAAAAAAGGTTTAAAGGGGGTTTTTTTTGGGGGAAAAAAGGGCCCTTTTAAAAAAATTTTTTCCCAAAAAAAAGGGGGGGGAAAACTTTTTTAAAAAATTTTAAAGGGTTTAAAAATTTTAAAAACAAAAATTTTAAAGGAAATTTTTTTAAATTTTTTTGAAAAAAATTCTAAAAAAGTTTTATTAATTCTTCCCAATTTTTTAAAATTTTTGGGAAAAAAAATCCCCTTTTTTTTTTGGGGAAAAATTTAAAAAGGTTTTAAAATTTTTGGGTTTTAAAAATTTTTAAAAAATTTTTTTGGGGAAAGAAAATGAATTTTAAAAAAAGATCTAAGTTTTGCAATAACCCTACGGGGGCCCCAAAAAAAAGATTTTTGATTTTAAAATAAAATTAAAAAAATTTTTTTTAAAAAAAAAACTGTTTTTACCCTTTTTTTTTAAAAAAATTTTAATTTCCCTAAAAAAATGTCCAAATTTTTTTACCCCATTTCCCCCCGTTTTTAAATATAAGCAAATTTTTTTTTTAAACATTTATTCCTTATTAATCAAAAAAAAAATAAAATTTTTTACCTTATATGTCAAATAGTTGTACAATTTAAAACAAACTTCCTGGCCACCTAGGTAAATTGTAAATTAAGCCGGTGTTTACCTTGGGGTAGTTTTTTTAAAAAAGGGGAAAAAATTAAAATTGTTTTATTTAAAAAAGGGAAAAGGGGGTATAAAACATGTATGGACATTTTGTAGGTAAAAATTGGTTATTTAAAAGGATAAAATACAGTATGTTTATTTAAAAAAAGAGTTTTTTCATTAAATTCGGAAAATGAAAATTTTTTTGGGCACCGTAGGTATATGGATAATAGATGTAACTTTTAAATACATGCATTGTCAAACCCCCCAAAAAAAAATTTGGATCCGCTCATTAGGACGTAAATTTTAAAACCCTTTTTTAACATGGGATTTTCCTTTTTAAAAAAAAGTGATTAATTATTTTCTTAAAAACGGTAAGATTAGGTATAGAAAATTTAATAAAACTTACTTAGAATTTTGTGTAGAACCCAAAATGCAATAAAAAAAGGTGTTCCATTTAAAATTACAATGTTGCCGTTGGTTTGGTTAGATCTGGCAAACGCACTTGCAAAATATTTTTAAATGTAGTTATTACCTTTATGAAAAATTTTAAAAATTCTTTTTTGGTTCCCCCAAACTTTAATGGGTTTTAACGTGAATCACCCTTTTTTTTTTTTTTTTTTTATATATATAAAATATATATATATATAAAAATTTAAAATTATATATATATATATATATATATATATATATATATATATATATATATATATATATATATATATATATATATATATATATATATATATATATATATATATATATATATATATATATATATTTTTATATATATATTTTTTAAATATATAAAAAACAGGGTGATTCACGGGGAAAAATTCAATACTTCAGGTACGTAGTCAGGGTCGAAAAATAAACCTAAAAGTCTATACACATATGAGTCCGCAAGGCCTTTGTGTCCGAAATACAGGGTGTTAAAGTTTTTATTTAATTTTTCTATTTCTTAAATAAAATCTATAATAATGTAAATATTTGAGTAAAATTTGGTATCCAAGGGTTCTTTGGTATGACGGATTCGAATGTAAATTTATTACGGCTCTTACTTGTAGGGGGAGCCACCTACACGTCTTTTTACTATTTTGAACAACCACAACTTTTTGGTAAGGCCCTGTATTACATTTTTAAGTAAATTAAAAAACTGTTTTGTCATTTTTACGTCAAAAAGGTATACCTGTTAAAAGTCGATATAAGCAACCGTTTTCGAGATATTTGGATTAAAAAAAAAAAATACCACGCATGACACGCATCTGATTTTATAATAGCAAAATTTGAAAAGAATTAAACAAAATGTATAATTAAACGATATGTATTTTAATTTTTAATAAAATTATTGTTCTTAAATTATGTTCAGCAAAACATAAAAAAATATATTGCCTACTTAAAATAACGCCTGTTACCAGTTTTGGAATTAATATCTAAGAAATAACGAACATTATAACAAAAAACTTAAAAAAAAATTTTTTTTTTTAGAATCATATATTTTCCTTACTATTAAGTTTAGAACAATGGAAAATGTATTTAAATCGCAATATTTACAATACTATAAGTTCTTTGTAGGATCTTTTTAACACCTTGTCTTTTCTTAATCATAACTCTTTCTTTAAGATAGTACAATTGTACAATGTTATTTTCTGACACAATTCGTAAAATACTGCTAAATTCTTAAAAAATACATCACAAGTGTTGTTATAAAACACTAGCTCAAAATCTTATTTTGTTTTCGCGTTTTTGTACTATCTTTTCCGGTGTAGTAAATCTGTAGAAATTTAACCAATATGCAATCTTTTAAACAAAAATTACTTTAACATGCAAGGCAAATTTCATTTCTTTTTCTATAAAACAACAAATTTCAGTAAAAAGAAATTCTGCATTTTCTATAATTATTTTTACCGAGCCTGGTTACCTGTCAGTCGTTGCCTGTTTTAAATCATATTCAGTAAAAAACCTAAATTTTGTATGCATTCAATAAAAGTTTAAGGGGTTCCGTCTCTTGTATTACTCTTAATATGTATATATATATATATATATATATATATATATATATATATATATATATATATATATATATATATATATATATATATATATATATATATATATATATATATATATATATATATATATATATATATATATATATATATATATATATATATATATATATATAAAATAACATATTTTATTAATATTCAACTTTTAATTTAAATAATAAATTGCGACTTTCCAGGTAAACTGCAAATTTATGCAAATATTTTACCTAATTAAATAAAACTCTTTAAAATTTTACATAAAAGGATATTTAATATTAATAATTTGCTGGACCAAATTTATAGGATGTTTTTTTTTAAAAATGTTGTTCGGGTTAAGCAGTGTGTCCGGAATAGGAAAGAAATCTATTGGGATCTTAAAAACTATAAAAGATAATATTATGCTACTTAAATGAAAAAAGTTGTTGTCAACTCAATTGTAAAATAAGTGCCGTTTTGTTGACGACTCTATCTTGTTTCGTTTTAAAGACATTTTTCTATAAATTTGCATTTGTAAAAAAGTGCAGTATTTTAGTTTCTATTTTAAAATATTTTTAGAATTTGTAAAAATATTATTCAGACAGCTTTTTAAGAGTAATGTATCCCTGCACTCAGATTTTCATCTTAACATTTCGAGACAGTAAAGAGTGCTCCGATTAATATTTGCTAGTACATCCCACAAACATTCTTTAAATAATTGTCAATTTTTAGGGAGATCAAATTTAAATTAAATTTTTATGACCCCACAAAAAAAGTCTGACAGTATAATCTGGAGACCGACAGGCCACCGCAGATGGTAACTGTTTGATATAATTGTTTTACCAAAAGTTTCTGATAAAAATGTTTACACCATCCATTTTGTTAAAACGATAAACTGTTAAATTTAATCTTAAACTTTTCTAGTTGCTGAAACTATTTCAGTTTATGGCATTGCAAGATATCTTTTGCCGCCCGTTTAGTGTCTGTTTGTAAAAGAAAAATCATGCTGAAATAAATATTAATTTTTTATCATAATTTTGGCACCATACATTTAAGCCAAATCGTTCGGGTCACGTGAAGCCGGATTTTTTTTTAGAGAACTCCCTTATATATAAAATAAAAATAAATAAATAAAAAGGCCTTTATTCTATCCTCGGCGAAGGGCAGCAATGATGTTAACTTAACCAAGTACAAAAAACTGTTACAAATTACAAATAATTAAATCTCTTACAAAAAAAGTGAAAAAAAAATACAATTACCCAAACCAAGCATAAAAACAAAATAACAAAAACAACTCTACAAAATAGTATAGCATAGACTATAAAATTTGCAAAAAAATTTAAAATATAAAGCAATAATTGTAGGAACATTCAATCGCTAGGTATACGAATTTTACAGTTTATTAAAATACCTACACTAAGAAAAATAAATACAATATCTTAACAAAATCAACTACTCCGTACTGTCTTATTTATTGTTGGCTTTCAAGAAATATTTTTTTTAAATTTAAAGGAGTAAAAAGATATCTCCCGACCAATATCATATTTATTTATTAATCTTGGAGCACAAAAAAAAATGATTTCTGAAAAATCGCAGTGCGATGTCGGGGTGTATCAAACTTTAAAACCGTGCGTGTTGTTCGAGCATGTCAACTAGTTCCTGTTTTGAGTTTATTATATAAATGAGAAGGATACTTATTTTTAAAAGTTTGAACAGGAAACAGCAGTAATGAAGATTTTTCCTATTTTGCACATTGAGCCATTTTAAATCTCTTAGCTTGTATGGTACATGATCCCGTCTTCTTAAACCACAAATAAAGCGAATGCAAGAGTTCTGTATCCTTTGTAATTTGTACCTACTGGAAGCATCAAGACATGGTCCATAAACAAAATTGGAGTAATTACAATGTGACAATACAAGGGCCTCACAAAGCTGCTTTTTAACGCAACATCTAACAGATCCTTACTCCTATACAAGTTTCTTAGGGACATGTATGCCCTTTGAACTACCTTACATACCTGTGCCTTAAATCTTAAATTTGTGTCAAAAACAACACCCAAGTTTTTGTGTTCTTTTACATTTAACATTTTTTCATTATCTATTAGAATCTCACTGTTCATTCGCGACCATGGTGCCAAGGGTCCAATATAAATCACAGCCGATTTTTTTGGATTTAATTTTAAACCACTCACCGTTAAATAATGATGTACTGCATTTAAACTTCGACCTAGTGATTCCATTGCTACATTAACATTATTCTTAGTAAAGTGATTATAAATTTGTGTATCATTGCAGTATTGAGCTAGGCTACAGTTTTGAATTTTATTTTTTAGGTCATTTATATAAAGTATAAAAAATAAGGGGCCCAAAATGGATCCCTGTGGGACGCCCCTGTTTAATTCGGCCGGCTCAGAGTACGCGTTGTTAACCCTTGTTATCTGGGACCGATTCGAAAGATAATTGCTACAAAAACGTACCGCATTTGGTAAGAACCCGTAATGAAATAACTTTGCTAAAAGTAGGTTATGATGAAGAGTGTCGAAAGCCTTGCTGAAGTCTAATAGTACCAAAGCTGTAGTTTCGCCCCTATCATGAGCACTAATAATATCGTTTAATACCCCCAGAAGAGCTGAAGCAGTACTAAGACCTTGGCGAAATCCCGATTGCGTATCTGAAAGCAAATTGTTTTCTACAATATACTCAATCATCTGCTTATATATGAGCTTCTCAAAAATCTTAGAAAACACACATAGTAGACTTATCGGCCGCAGATCAGAAAAATCATTCGGGTTAGATACCTTGGGCAACGGCAGCACTATTGCTTTTTTCCACAGCGACGGAAATTCGCCTTTTTCGATGCAGATATTAAAGATATGAGTTAACACCGGTATAAGAGCAGGGCAGCACATCTTAACCATTTCAAATGATATACTGTCAATGCCACTGGCATTTGATTTTATTTGCGAAATAGCTTCAGATACACCATCACTATTCACCAATTTTAAATCGAACTCTTGATCTGTTACTCTGCTACCAAGATATCCTTGAACGGTCTCTGGTGAAACTGGCGTAGATACCCGGCGTACAGACTCTACAAAAAACTGATTAATCGCTTCCGGATTTTTTAAGCCATCCGGAAGTTCCAATGCAGAATTGCCCTTTGCTTTACTATATACATTAAGATTAGCCAAGTATCAGGTAAATCGAAACAAAGCTACAGTAATGAGATGTTCTCGAGCGTGGTTCCAAGAAGGTCGAAATCAACGAGTTAGAGGTACTGGACACCAAAAACAGACTACAGAGAGACAGGATCGTTATTTGAGGCAACTAGCACTTGGAGATTGATTTTCCACAACAAGGGCAGTTGCAAACTAGTGGTTTGATGCTGTTGAAATGGCAATAAGAATGAGAACAGTTTATCGCCGAATAAGGTCTTTTGCTGTTTTCATACCATCCCCATCTTGTACTACCTTTAATCCCACAGCATCGTCGGCAACGATTGGTATGGAGTAGGGAGAGACTAAAATGGAATATGGAATGGAACTCAGTTGTATTTAGCATTGAGTCCAGATTCTGTTTGGGCAGACATGATGGCCGTGCAAGAGTAAGAAGAACACGTGGCGAATGACGGACCGTCCAATTTTTCATCTAACGGCATATTCATCGCAGTGTGAATGTTATGGTATGGTGTGTCATTTCTTAAGGCTGCAGGTCACGATTAGTGTTCATTCCAGGCAGCATGACTACTCAGCGCTATATCCACGTAGTTTTGCAACCAGATCTGCTTTCCTTTTTGGAAACATTGCAAAATTCAGTTTGTCAGCAGGACAATGCACACTTTATGTCGCACCTTAGTTTAGACTTTTTAGAAGCGTCCGGTGTAAATTTGCTTTAATGGCCTCCTCGATCTCCAGACATTTTCCCTATCGAACATGTATGGGATATGATGAAAAGAAGGTTGCAAAATTCACCGCATCCTCCACAAACATTGAAGGCTCTATGAAACCAAATTCAGATAGCCTGGGATATAATACACCAAGAAGACATCAATCACTTAATCCAATCAATGCCGCGACGACTTAACGAATGTGTAGCGAACAAAGGAGCTTCGGCACATTATTAACATTAAGGTGGGATATCTTAGCTAGTTTGCGAAATTTTGAATTCAAATTTTAATTAATTTCTATTTATCAGTAGACCTATAAAGCGTAAAAGTGTGCTCAAAATTACAGGACTCCTACTTGGTGTTTTATTATCTATGTAATTAAGTACATTATCCGCTTTTTCTGTAAAATAATATTTTTTAATATTTATTTTAAAACTTTAATCGTTCAGTTAAATTAACAATTAATATAAGCATAAATAAATCTACTTTGAAACAATGTTTACACAAAAAAATTTGTAGGTATATATCTAAAAAAGTTTAAATAATTCATTTATTTATATGTCTACCACTTTTAGCTGTTGTACAAGAGTATTAAGAAGTAATTATTTAAAATTTAATTTTTGCGGCAGCCGCAGCTATTATTAAAAATTACGTTCCTTATGGCCGGTTGCACTAAAAGTATCTTAAGTGGATTTCTTTCGCTTTCACCATTAGATTTTTATTGCAACTTAACTAAGAGTACTTAGAAAGCCGGCAACGTTGCATCATTCTTCTTTTTATTATTGGCCTTTACAATGCGAATAATCGGAATAAACTGATATTAGATCTTTCCTTTTCTAGCTTGTGTGTGCTTAAATAATAGCAATAATCTGACTTAAATCTTTGTAAATAATTAAAAAAATCATTTTATAGACATTACAATACAAAATCGGTCGTTAGTTGGTGACTTTTTGTTATAGTATTTAAAACAATATGAAAAAGAAAGATCAAGGGCGCCTTCCTTTATGGCTATAGAAAGGCAACAATTATTGTCAATAATTATGAGATATAAACACATAATTGAAAAAAAAACTTTTATTAACAAACAAATTTGAATACTCCCAATTTACAAGTAAATATTTAAAATTTAAAGGCTAATACAGACTTGCCATGTTTAAACTGAAGCTCATCTTCGATTTGCTTAAGTAAGCTGAACACTGTTGGCTTCGTTAATTTGCACCTTTTGAAATGATTATCCATCTTGTCAAAACGGTCTCTTTTAAAAATAACAGAGCAACTTCCAAAAGATAAAAAAAGGTAAATAAACCTAAAAAATGCCATAAGTAATTAAAATTCACTGTTTCTGCATTCTTTTTGAAAATCTATTTAATATCGCATTTACATCAAAATCCAAACCACCATTGTTTTAAAACTCCGTTTTAACATAATTTTTACCAAATTAATTATTTGAAACTACAAACAAAAAACAAACAAAATATTTGTTAAATGTCAACTTCAAATTACTTAAGGGATCATTAAGTACAGAAAATCCTAAACTTTAAGTTAAGGGACCATTAAGGACCAATTACAGCTGGTGCAAGAAACATTTAAAACTTAAGGGGCAGTTAATGCTTAAGAACAACTTAAGTGTCGCAAAAAATGTTGGTGCAACCGGCCATTAGGACATTTCCTAATACAATTTGCTTAAACGCTTATTTTTCGTGTAAATACAACTCATACATTTTTTATAATTTAAAAATTAAACATGATTTCCAAAAACCATGGATTAATTTTATAGAAAGGACCACTTTAAACGCAAGAATCAAGTCACCTAAACTTTTTACCCTTAAATTTTTTTCGTCTAGTACACGCTATATGATCTCAAGTTAAAAGTGGGTTAACCTGTATATTCTTAAAAATAGAAATTGACAATTCTGTAGCTGCATTCCACTAGATATAAAAAAAAGGAATTAGAATAACAAGAAATTCCAAGATTTTTTAAAACTTTTGTCAAGAAATCTCGATCTTGACATATTATTTCTTGTCTTATTTTAAAATTAAAAAAATACTTCTTGTCATGATCACGTCTTAAAATTTAGACAAGATCAAGACAATAATTTGAAAATGTCAAGAAAATGGCCACCCCTAATCATGTGTGACACTATCAAAAACTGTTTATGTTTACAAAACAAAATCTGCTTCTAACCTACTAACCTACTAGCTAACAACGTGCAAAGAAACAAATATTTTTTTATGCGAAAATAGTTCGTCAAATAAAAAAAACAAGATAACAAATTTGCTCAGAAAGTAATTCAAAAATATTTTTTTCTTTTAGGAATTGCACTGACGTATTACTTTTCTCTTTACAACTATTTAGTGCAAATCTTGCACGAAGACCACTGTCAAGAATATAAAATTATGTGTCATAGCATAAAATGCCTGAATGCATACTACGTTTTACAAAAAATTCTAGGGTTAAACCAAAGTTATTGTAAAACATAATATTTGCTTAAAACTTTAGCACCCTGTGGTTTAAGAGTAAAGATCTCTTATAGGTACGTTTGGATTAGTTTTTTTTAAATGAATCTAATAATACCCTTCTAAATATAAGGATGTTATAAAAAGATGTATAAATAGGTGAAAAAAACTTGACTTTTTAAGCCACCAGCATTCAACACCTTTACGTCGATAATCCACTGTAACCCAGGTGTCTACCCCAATCTTCCCTTATAGAGGCTTAACCTTATTTGTTAAAACTTGCCCTTTTCGAATCAGGGTCAGGGGCACACCTTCGTGGTACCCCGTAGCCTGCTGATTATTTTTTTTATCTTTGGACAGTCCACAAAGGCTAAGGCCTAGGTACTAACGTACCGTGGTTGTCTTGATAATGCGGAAATGCAAAAAAAAATCGCATTTTTAAATTTCATGCATAAAATGTAAGTTTTTACATATTAATGTCTTATGTTCTACACTACATAACCTCAACGCCGCGGCGGTATGCAACTCAGGTGACGATGTTAAGCCCACACGTACATTACTACAATATTATTACCATTTATAATTTAATATTCTTTATATATCTATATTAGCTTAAAACACACCATAAATATACCCTGAAATAAGCCAATTATTTAATATTCCAATAATAAAAAAAGCCGTAAAACAAAATTTAATTTACTGTTTCTATTCGTGTATTGTCAATAAAATTTGCATTTTGAAACTACGCTCAGAATAATTCATAAATAGAATTATTACTCCATTGAGATTTTATGTTTGCATTTACTTAAAATTTTGTGAAAACAAATAATAAAATTGCATTCTAAATTAAGTGTCGGGAAATTTAAATTAAATTTAAATTTTAAAGACCAGAATAAAGCATAGTAAAAAAGAACTGATAAAAGATGCTTTATTACTTTCGCAAAATAATTAGTTTTTATGTATCTTAGGATTTTGCAATTAAATCTTATAGTAAACGTTATAAATAATTTGGTGAAATATGATTTAGGATAACAATAAAAAAAATTTAATCGAAAAATGTGTGAGTTACAGTAACAAATTGTATATTAATTCTTCATTAAATTGTGTCATTTATTCTGGATATTTATTATGCAAAATGTGTATACTTTTTTCATCCAACCTATATAATGTCCATTTAAAAAATCGCAATAGGTTGGGTGAAAATTATACACAACTTGTGCACAACAAATCTCCAAAATTAATTATACAACTTGATGGAAAATTAGTACACACTTTGTTGCTGTAACCTTTACGTATTTTTAAGAGTAAGTCTAATTAAATCGAAATCAACCAAATTAAATCGAAATAAATTAACCTTAATTTAAGTAAAAATAATTAAATTAGTACACTATAAACTTAATAATTAATTTAAACATTGATTTTTACACTACCTTACAAGGAAAAAATAATTAAATTAAAGTAATTAATTTAAATTAATTCAATCAGATTAAGATCGAAATAAATATACACCTTTGTTGCTGTACCCTTTACGATTTTTATAAGTAAAATTAATATAAATCGAAATAATTAAATTAATAGAAATAAATTTAATTAAATTATGAATTAATTATATAATTTATTAAATAAATTAATAAATATGAATAAATTAATGATAATGAATAATTAAATAGATACAATTTAATTTAATTTAACCGATTTGATGGAGAATTAGGATACACTTTGTTGCAGTAACCATTTACGTATTTTTAAGAGTAAGTCTAATTAAATCGAAATTAATCAAATTAAATCGGTATAAATTAACCTTAATTTAAGTTAAATAAAATTTAATATAAATTAATAAAAATAAATTATATCAAACTAAATGATAGTAATAATTAAATAAACACAATTTAATTTAATTCAACCGATAGGATGAAAAATTAGTACACACTTTGTTGCTGTAACCATTTACGTATTTTTAAGAGTAAATCTAATTTAACCGAAATTAGTTAAATTAAATCGGTATAAATTAACCTTAATTTAAGTTAAATAAAATTTAATATAAATTAGTGAAATTAAATTATATTAAACTGAATGATAATAATAATTAAATAGATACAATATAATTTAATTTAACCGATTTGATGGAAAATTAGTACACACTTTGTTTCTCTAACCATTTATATATTTTTAAGAGTAAGTCCAATTAATTCAAAATTAATCAAATTAAATCGAAATAAATTAACCTTAATTTTAATTTAATTTAACCTAATTATACTATATTAAATTAAATTAAATTAAACTAAATCATTAAACTAAATTAAATTGGGTGGGAAAATTTAACAAAATCAAGTATGGTAAATTAAATTTAGTTGAATTAAATTAGATTTTATTAAAATAAATCCAAACAAATTGACTAAATTAAATCGAACTATATTAAATTAAATCACAATAAGCGAATTGGGTCAAAATAAATCCAGTTTAATCGAAATTAATTCAATAATATAAGTTTAGCTACAATGAATAAAATTAAACATAATCAAATTTAAAAAAATGCGATAAAATAAAAAATAATAGTTAAGGAAAATCAAATAAAATTGAATAAAAAATCAGTTCTTAGTGTTGTGAGGATACTAATCAGGCTTGAAAAGATGGCTGTATAAGAATAAGTTAACTCTTTAAAAAAATGCAGAATTGGTAATTAATTTAGGAAAAATATTATTACAATATTAATTTATGGGCTGCTTTTTTGCGGTTCGTTTAGCACCCTATTACCTTTGTAATATGCAAGTATTTTTCTGCGATATGGACACCTTTTCGCATAGTTTTCAAAAACTTCAACAAAATCATTTATAAGATGATTATTTACAAGTTTATTTTTTTAAAAGGAATATGCTAGTAAAGGACCCCGCACAAATCAAATGAAATTTGGACTTCTGTCGAATTACTTAAAATTTTGGGGGTAAGTAGTTCAAAGTGTGCTGAACAAAAGTCTCCATGGGCTCGAACGATTTCCATGGATAGTTTTCGCGCTACGCTCTCGTGAATCTTTTGATTTGACATATTGAAAAAACATGACTAAAGGATCTACAGAGGGGGTGCACATGCACTTGTGAGATATTGTAATCAAATTTAGGCATTCAGGAAGTTTACCGATTGGTTAAGCGATATTTCCCAATGTATTACTATATTTTATATACATTAACGTCTATCAACTGTCATTTCACCAATCATATCACCTGTTATTTGCGCTATCGTATATTTCTATTTCAGAAAGCCATAATAAAAAAAATAAGGTTAAAAAAAATACTGGAAAGAAAGGAGATGTATCGTTGTTAGACGCAATATGATTTTTTTTTAAATATCATACAAGTAGCTACAGAGTAAAAAAATGTTTCCCGGTTGATTAAGTTAATTGTGGAATATTTTCATACAAGGGTGCAATTTCGACGACTTGCAATCAGATCAAAATATTCGAATTCTGTGTAGTGGCTAAATAATAATGATCATATAAATATGAGAATTGATTAATATCTAATTAATATCTCAAAAGCTCTACAGAGATTTAAAAATAAAGGTACTTCTTAAAGTAGAGAAGTCGCAGAGAACCTGTTATATAATTACTTTACACTAAACAATGCCTTCTTAATTATGCCGTCTCAGAAAAGTTACTTATTCCGATAGATCATGAAATGAACTTTCTAATATCAAGATCAGAATTCCTAGTATTACAAAGACAGCAATAGACATAAGAGCTAAGCTGATTATTCCGAAACACATGAATATAGATAACGTTAAATATTCCCCACAAGTAATATGACAGTTAATAGATGTTAAAGTATATAAAATATATTAATGAATTGGGAAATATTGCTTAACTTATCAGCAAACTTCCTGAATGCCTAAATTTGATTACAATATCTTACAAGTGCATGTGTACCTCCTCTGTAGATCCTTAAGTCACGTTTTTTCCATATGTAACATCAGAAGATTGACGAGAGCGTAGCGCGAAAACTATCCATAAAAATTGTTCGAGCCCATGGAGACTTTTGTTCAGCACACTTTGAACTACTTTTTCCCAAAATGTCAGGTAATTTGACAGAAATTTAAATTCCGTTTAATTTGTGCGGGGTCCTTTTTAGTAGCAGTTATTTTTTGCTTGTCATTAGTTGTATAGATATTTACGTTATAAGTTCCGAAAATGAACTTTTACAGTATGAGTGAGATGTTTGCGGACGAGGCGATGAAGGAACCGAGTCTAAAATCTCGAAACGAATACTATAAAGATTTTTTGGACAAAAAATGTACAATATTTTATTTTATACTGTACTGTCGACATTAAGGTTTTAAAATAATAACGTATTTTTAACCTGCCTTGTATATCTACAAAATAATTAATTGTCTGCTTTGGAAACGGATTTTAAGATTGTTGTTTACTGGTGGAAACATTGTCAGTACTGACATAAAATTTAAATTTGACGAAAAGATTGCGTATGTATATTCAGGAAATGCAACTGTCCTGTTTTTATTTATGTCAAAGTGAAAAGTAAAGTTAGTTGAAAATTAGTGGTATTTTAAAATCTTTTCAAGTAAAATTGACGAAATGAAAAAAAAGGTGAAAATCTGATTTCTAATAATATTTTGCAAAAATCAATTAAGGCTACAGCGCAGCTAGTACCAAAAAAAAGCAAAACGGTATGAGAAAGAATTTTTATCCTCAATGAAAAGGTAAGAATAAAATAGATTTCATAAAGAAAAACGTAATTATGGCTTATCTTTATGACCCTGTATGTAAATATACATGAATATAAATGAAAATTTAGTATAGCTTGTCTGCCGGTTGTGAAGGCACAAAAACTATTTAAGGAATGCAGATAAAATATAATCGAGATTGTCAGATTTATTTAGTGAGTTTTATCGATTGAATTTTAATTATTACCTGTAGCTGCTGTAACTCCTAACTTTTTTAAAACTTGTTTAAAATTTAAAATGATGTCATTAAAAATAATTTTAAACAAATATATTATTATTTAATAAATATATTAATTATGTTTCTCTAACTTTGGTATCAGTAAAATGATAATATTATTTAAACTAAGAAATATGCCAACAGGTCAAAAGAACTTCTCCCTTCTTACGGATTTTGCTCTTGCATCTCTTTTCAACTGACACGCCGGAAGAGTGAAAAGTCATCATTTTATGATGAATGTTGACACGCACCCGAGGACTTGTTATGACCAGTATCGCAGATTTTAATACCTCGGTCGAATATTATTAATAAAAATGACGACTTTGATTTTGGCATTATAGGACGTGCTATTAAGAAGTTTTATATAAAACAGGTATGTAAATATAATTATGTACTTGAAACATATGAACGGGTAACAGATGTCTACATCATCTGCTGACCAAAGGGGGAAGCATACTCCTCTCAACTTACGGTGTCACTGACTTGGAGATCTGATATAGATCGAAACTGGTCACAAGATGTCGTTAGGTGAAATATCTACAAAATTAGTTATAAAATTAACTACACTATAATTATGCACTTAATAAATTAAGAATTTTTGTTTTAATAATGTACTGATTAAGTAGAATAAAGAATACCATTTTAATTTTATTAAAAATAATTACTTAACAATAAATTTATAACATTTTTAAAGGTTCTTACGTAAAAGAAACTCTAAAGGCAAATACGTCAAAACATGGATTTCCTATACGAAAAAGACGCAATACGGAAACTTTTAAAAGCCAATGGATTTTATTTTTGCCAATGCCAAAATAAAAAAAATGTTGGTTAAAAACATACTATTTACATTAAAGATATAGGTATATGCGAGAACTATATAAAAATTTCTAAACAGGGCAATCAGATTGATGCTAAAATTTTCTAAAAAAATTGATGCTATTAGCCGTTACTATGTGGTAATTAATCATCATGAAGAACACTGATAAATAAAACTACTATGTTTTTTACCACTAAAATATATTCACAATTATTGTTACTGCAGTTTCAACTCACAGAGTCATTTTCAAACAAATTTTTTTTCCAGTTGTATCATACTTAAACAGCCCCACTAGAGAATTAAGTATTACCCTAAACTCAATGTTCAAACAACTAACCAATTTTAAACCAAAAAATAGCTTAAACAACCCACTCTAACTAAAAACTCCTGATAATTCAATATTAGTTTCCTTTGACATAAAAAGCATGTTTTCTAATATACCAACAAACGAATGCTTAGTACTTATTGATGAAATTCTACAAAAATCCAATATTAATCCTATAATTGCTACCGAAATTCTATCCTCTTTTGAAACATGTTTGTCACAGACGTATTTCCAGTTTAATAATAAGTTCTACTTACAACACACAGGCCTACCAATGGGTTCGCCTCTTAGCCCCCTTTTGGCAGATATTTTTATGTCAGATATAGAAAATAAAATTCTTAGTTCAAATCTGGCAAAAACCATATTCACTTTTGGTACAGATATGTTGACGATGTTCTCGCATGCATTAAAGGTACAAACAGACAACTTCAGAATTTTTTACATTATATTAACAGTGTTCACCCAAAAATTCAATTCACTTTAGAAAAAGAAGACAACAATGAAATAAATTTCTTAGATCTAACCATATCCCACGTAAATAATCAGTGCACTTTTAAAGTTTATAGAAAACCAACATTTACAGGTATTACTATCCCCAATGACTCTTTCCACCCTATCTTACATAAACTCGCTGCATACAATTCAATGATACATTGAGCACTCTCTTTGCCTCTCTCTAAAGAAGAGCTACAGAGAGAACTTTGTACCATTGAAAATATTGCACAATTAAATAAATTCTCCAAACAAACCATAAAGAAATTAATAACCAAAAAAACAAAAACGCTTAGCTTTTCAATTAATCTATCCAAAAATTAAAGATCAAGAAAATAACCAAAAAAATGTATCCTTATCGTATTGCGGCACCCTATCAGAAAAAATAGACAACACTCTATCCAAACACAATATTAAAGTTGCTTTTAAATCTCAGAACAATATATCGAATATTATTTATAACGCTAAAGATAAAACCAACAAATTTCATAAATCAGGAGTTTATAAGTTGAAATGTTCAGAATGTGATAACTTTTATATAGGACAAAGCTGTAGGAGCGTAAAAACTCGCTATTTAAAACATTTTAGATCATATAGACTACAAAAAACAGACTCTACTTTTGCTAATCACTGTTTAGAACAAAAACACAAATTCCCTAATTTAAATAATATAGAAATATTACACTATTCAACCAAAGGCCATGAATTAAACTATCTGGAATCCCTAGAAATATACAAAGGCAATAAAAATAATAATGTATATCTGCTTAATGACCAAACCGAACTTGTATTTTCCCCGCTATTTACTGTCGCCAAACCATAATAAACTGTTAATTGCTCCACCGCTTCCTAAGAATATATTTACCACTTAGAGGTATAAATTCACCTTATTTTTGTATTGATACTTTAGTCTGAAAAAAATTTTGTTTGAAAATGACTCTGTGAGTTGAAACTGCAGTAACAATAATTGTGAATATATTTTAGTGGTAAAAAACATAGTAGTTTTATTTATCAGTGTTCTTCACTAAAATTTTCTGCTGGGTTGTGACGTCACAGAAAGTCTGGTTTACACTTGAACTTCCTTGGGTTTACAGCACCAGACAATCGTTGGAATAGAACGAATGGCCATCTGGTGACGTCTAAATTGTGTCACAAGCCGACTCCGATGACAGTGAGTGTCATAGTGAGGTCGATGACGTGTAAAAAAACTTGATGACTGTTATTTTTTTGTTGTTATTGTTTATTGTTGTGTATTGTTGTAAATCTGGAAGTTTTTTTAAATAAATATATTATTGCAGTTTTCTCCCATAACGGTGTTTTAATTGCTAATTACTACTAAAAAACCTAGTATTTTTAAATTTAAGATATTTATGGCACGTCTATGATTTAGCATGCCTGAAAGCGTATCCGCTTTCCCCTTACGTATACCCCGTAGCTTCAGACTTAGCAGACGACCTATAGTTGTCAGCTTTTGACCTATTAATAACTGTTAGGGATAAAATGCAACAGGCCCAAAACGCAGATACCAGTTGGACGAGAAAGGAGGGACTAAACATAAAGCCCTCCAAAACAGCCATAGTTGCCTTCACCAAAAGGAGAAATCTAGAGGGCTTAGGCCCCTGCACCTACGAAGTAAAGCAATCAAGATTGTGGGAGAGGTAAAATATTTGGGTGTCATCCTAGACTCTAAACTTTAAACCAACATCTTCAGAAAACAAGAAAGAAAGCGGAGATGACTATTATGTTAATCAGACGCTCTCATGGGAAAACATGGGGACTTAAACCAAACGTTGTTTATTGGTTATATACCATGGTGGTAAAGCCCATGATAACATACGCATCACTTTTATGGTGGACAAAAATGCGACAAAGAACTGCTGTTACAGAACTGGCCAAGGAACAGAGACTTGTTTGCTTAGCTATAACAGGAGCGATTAAGACAACCCCAACAGCAGCCATGGAATGTCTCTTACACCTTCCATCACTTAACCTCATAGTAATGGGAGAGGCAAGAATGAGCTACTTCCGACTGCAACAAAAACCAACTGGTGTCTACGCTAGTTTGGGACACAATAACATAAAAAGTCAGGTTGGCGGCAACATCCTGGATGAGAGAACAGACCAGATGATTCCCCAATACTTATTCAACAGAAACTTCGAGATAAAAATTCCAGATCGAAGTGAGTGGCAGCAACCCGATCTCCCTGGCACGGTTGGAGACATCATCTGGTATACGGATGGTTCCAAAACCGAGCAGGGATCTGGAGCGGGCGTGTACAGTGAAATGAGGAATTCACAATTCTCCATTCTACTAGGAACACACAGTACAGTATTTCAAACAGAAATATATGCTTTACTGCACTGTGCAAAAGAAAATAACAGGAGGGATTACAAAAACAAGCGGATCTGCATAATAACAGACAGCCAGGCGTCACTGGGGGCACTAGTAAACCCCAAGGTGACGTCCAAGCTGACATGGAAATTCCAAAAAGAACTGGAGGTCCTGAGAGAACGCAA
The DNA here is from genome assembly GCA_019359885.1 of Listronotus oregonensis. NCBI lineage: Eukaryota > Metazoa > Arthropoda > Insecta > Coleoptera > Curculionidae > Listronotus > Listronotus oregonensis. The sequence continues at coordinate 12,955 of JAHBCN010003222.1, read as the reverse complement.
CAGGGTAACTTTCCTGTGGGTACCAGGATATTCGGGAATAGAAGGCAACGAAAAAGCGGATGAGCTAGCAAGACATGGATCATCCACACCATACTTTGGACCAGAACCTGCCCTTGGAGTGACCAAAACCACAGCACGAGGGCAAACCAGGGAATGGATCCGAAACAAACACAAGGAATACTGGGAGAACCTAGGTAAAATAAGACATGGAAAGGGCTTTATAAGGGGCCCATCCAAAAGAACGAAGGAAAAACTACTCAGACAAAGTAGGAAAAGACTTCGCATAACAGTAGGGTTGCTAACAGGGCACGATAACCTAAGAGGGCACCTACACAAGATAGGCTCATACAAGGGGGAAGAAACAGCCTACCACATACTGTTTGAATGTGAAGCGTTAAATCACAAAAGACAGGCATTATTTGGGCAACCGAAAATGAGCCCACAGGAATATATTAACCAACCAGTTATACAAAATTATAGAAGGAACAAGGCTAATGGGGGGATTGGTATAAAAGACAATGGGAGATTAGGCACAAAAAGTCCAAGAAGCTGCGCTGCCTCCGGTAGTGAAAGACGGCTCCCAGGAAGAAGAAGAAGAAGAAGAATATTTACGCTGCGGATAAACTGGTATTTAATAAATTGGAGGCGGCACTAGTTCTTTTTTATTGCATATTATTTAATATAATAAATTATAAATATTTTAGTAGGCCTGCTATGCACAGTATTTTTGTAAGTACGTGTTTAGAAAATTTATTCTAAGTTTAATTATCCGCAAATAGGGATGTATAGTTAATTTATTTAACATTCCACTTCTTTACGTCAGATATAAACAGTTGTTTTATGTAAACATGTCTCTTTCAAATAGTAGGCTATTATTTTTCATAAAAAAAACATAGAATTTGACACAAATTCCACCACAAAATTGGTATTTTAAAAAACGCAATTCTCGGTTAAAAAAACTTTAAAGCTACAACTTTGCACTTTAATTTTGTAAAATTTTCGGGGAATAGCCTCTGGAATCCCCGTTTTCATTGGCGGTATTCCATACTCCCTAAATCCCCGGTGTGTCGGGGGGGCGCAAATGTTAAGCCCCGCCAAGCGCGCGACCATATCTAGATACGGCCCTGATTTCTAGCCAAAGTGGCTAGAAATAATTAATATAAACTTAATAAATTATTTAAAGTCCAACCATTCATTATTCGCAAAAATAATAATGAATGCACATTTTATTTACAGTTCCGCTTTGGTGCTTTTTCAATAAAATTTGCATCTGAAAACTGAGTAGAGAATAAATCATAAATAAAATTATTAACTCGTGGAGGATTTGCGCTTATATTTATTCAAATCCCTAAAAAAATAAATTGTAAAATTTTATTTTAATTTGGGTTGAGTCAATTTGAATTTAAAGTATACTGATCAATTGTTGACTATATGGAAATATTTCACATTTTATAAATAAATATTTTTACAGCAAGTTTTATTTATTTACCCATGAATATTTTAAAACTATATAAAAAAATGTATTTGCCTGCAAATTGTGGTTCGTGTTCTAATAGAAAAGTGAAATACAAATAAAACCTATTACGGTCTATTCAATATAAACATCTAAAAACATATCCCGGGTAGTTTACAGTTAAATATATTGTGAAAAAATATGCAGGGGTCTCAACCCCTTAAAGCAATATATACTGACATTTTACAACTCGGGACACATCATATTGCACACTTATTTGGGACCTCTACCATATGGGGTACTTTACTGACGAAACTTGGAGCCCGTGATCTATAGAAAGACTTCACTATGGGCAACACCTAGTTTAAGGCACATTTCCAAACCCCATAATTTGTACGTACGGACCTCCACACATGGGGATACTCTGCTACCGTCCCACCTAACACAAGCTATTATCTATCAATCTCCAGACTATCGTTACGTTTACCTATTTACACTCCCTCTCTTAAAATTATTTTAAAATTTTTTTAACTATATTTTACAGGTAATTGTAATAAACGTCAGATCATGACCCATTTTGTGTAGGTGGCCGTGGAATAAAATAACCAAGCCTTGCCATTTAAACATATAATTTTGAGGTAGCAAACATTTTTTTTATCTTTATGACAGCACACGAAGGATTATTATACCGGGTGGTGCGTCGCCGAGCGGAACATAGGAAATCCCATGTAAATTTTAAGGGGGTCAATTATTGGCTCCCCTGTACATTTCACAGAAAAAATGAAAGATAACCTTTTGAAGAGACCAATCTAACAAGTCCTTGAGTTAAGTTTCAAAAAATTTTAATAAGCTAATCTTGAATTATTCAATTCAATGTAATTGCAAAATTACCAAATTTTCGGTTCAGGTAAAAACAAACAGATATTTGAAAAAAAATATAAATTATTCAATCGACGAAAAAGTATCCATAATGTAAGTACAAATTAGTGGAAATGCACGTTTTAGAGCAGTACCTAAAATGTTTTCAGTTTATTTCCCCACCCAGCTCATTCCGTCCAATTCAACTATTAAACGTATTGTCAGTAAGTTCGAGTCCAAAGGTACCGTAATAAATAATTGTAAATCTTCAACATAGGATATCGAAAATAGAGCCGAAGAAAGAGAAAACAGAAATATTAATATTCTACTGAGTGTGGAGGAAAACAAAATGGTTAGTACAATGGTTCTTGGGCAAGAGGTAAATAAATATCATACAACGGTATTGAGCACTTTGAAAAAACACAAATATTATTCGTATAAATTCGAAAAACATTAAGAGCTGCAGGAAGGAGATAAAGAGTGAAGAATGGCATTTTGTTATGAAATGGTGAAAAGAGCAAATAACGATAGGAATTTTTTAAGAAACCTTTGTTTTACCGATGAATGTATATTCACCTCAACAATGAACTAAATGTTCAGAATTGCCGGTATTGGAGCCAAGAAAATAAGCATCGCTTTGTTAATACTCGGACACAATATCCCCAAAAAACAAATGTAGTCGTGGGAATTATCTGATACCATATCATTGGACCCTTTTTATGGACCATAAACTGACACAGAAACCTATTTGGAGCTATTTCAAAATCAAATTGGACCCGACTTGGAAGAAGTTGTTCGGGAAAATCAAATGATTTGGTACCAAATGGATGGTTATCCCGCCTATAATGCCCGTATGGTTAGAGGGTACCTGGAAAATGCTTTTAACGGCAATATTATTGGTCCACGGTACCGGATACTTTGGCCAGCCAGGTTACCTGATCTTTTACCGAATGACTTCTTTCTGTGGGGTCACTTAAAAAGTGCAATTTAAAAAAGTGTAAAATTTGAGAATCAAAACCAGCTACAAAACGCTATTTCCTTGGAATGTAATAAAATTTCGCAATATTAACTTAGCATTGTTAGAAATAAATTTTATGATGGGTTGGGATATTGCTTAGCTGTTAATGGGGGTTGTTTGAACTTTTGATTTATTAATATTTTTATGTTATTCTCTATTTTTTTTAAAAAAGTTATTTTATTTTATTTCGGATCTATTTTCGATCTTCTGAGTTAAACATTTACAATTATTTATTGTGATGAATTTGGACTCGAATTTACTGACACGTTTAATGGTTAAAATGGACCAGATATGCTTGATGGGAAAATAAATTGAAAATATTTAGATACTGCTATTGGTTTAATTAAATTCTAGTATGATAAAATTATTTTTTAATGATCGATAGTAATATTTGTTATAAGTTAAACATAATTGTTACATTAATTAAGCGGTTTGATAAAAAAATAATGTTAACGTGTCTTTCACTTTAAATGAAATGGTTCTGCGATTGATAAAACAAAAAAAATTCCTTGTATTCGGCTGTACGTCAGATTTGACAAAGCCTTATAACAAATGGTTTGCTGGTGGCTGGTGTCTGTTTGGTTTTACCTGAACCGAAAATTTGATAATTTTGCAATTACATTTAATTGAATAAGTCAAGATTCGCATATTAAAATTTTTTGGAACTTGGCACGAGGGTTTGACAGATTGGTCTCTTCGAAGAGTTATCTTACATTTTTGCTGTAAATGTACATAGCCGAAACTCCGACCACTACGCTACCGGAGAACATGTTAAATTTGTATAAATACTAATGTTAATATAATTACACTGGATCCTATTTACCATAGATTTCACTCCATTTTATACAACTCAAATTCCAGTAGTTAATTTGATTAACGAACTCGAGGAAAAATGTCTAAAATTGGAAGCCAAAAAGTATCGTGCAGATCATTATGTAACTCCCTCTAGGTAGCACTACAGTTTTGTGGAATACGATTTTCCCTTTATCGCCAAAAATAGTTTAACCTCTAACTTTAATCCACCTTAAAATGTTGCTTTATCTGTTGTTAACAAAGTTAGACAATCTTTATTATCTCCAGTTACCAGCAGAACTCCGAGTACTAAGACGTTATTTGTTGGAACTGTAAGCAGTCTGGTTTTATAAATCGCAAATGTCCCAATCCTTGTTAAGTTGACTGTTACCGTTGTGGTACCTCAGAGGTCACCATTCAAAACCGTACAAAGTGTTCGCTTTTGAAAGAGCTCTCGGAAGAGTTAATAGGTGGTAAGATTTCTCTCCAAGACAACAAAAGTAATTTTTTAAGCAACAACCTCCTTGATTTTCAATAACCCTTAAATCTTGGACTTTTATTGTCTTTATTTGTTAATTAATACTTAACATTTCGGTTAGTAATGTGTCTCCAACTGTTTTCAAGTGATAACTAAAAATTGTTTTTAAAAGCTACGACCTAATATACTATCCGTTGATTACTGAAACTTTACTGGTTTAAGGAACAAGCAACTAAAACTGCACTAATACAACTAATACAACAAGATATGTTGACGATACTTTTATTGAATGGACACATGGACAGGTAATGACGAGAAACTTAAAGGTTTCATAAAACATCTAAATTGCCTGCGAACTTGTATTAAATTCACAATGAAGAAGGAGCAAAATTTGGCTCTACCTTTTCTCGATGTTTTAGTCAAACGAAATAATGAGCATAAACAAACCTCGGTATAAAGGAAACCTACCTATACTGGACTATATTTACACCAGAATTCTAATCACTCTAACGAAACGAAACAGGGGGTTATACTCACTTTATATAACCGCGCTGTAACCTTATATAACAGTAAGGAATCCCTGTAAGGAAAAACAGTGGCGGCCCCTCCATTGCGTCATTTGGTCAATGACCTCCCAATGTTTTACTAATATTTCCGAACAAAACATGATAATGAATAAAAAAAAAAAAAATAATATAAATAAATATATATATATATATATATATATATATATATATATATATATATATATATATATATATATATATATATATATAAAAACACACAGATATTCATATCCTTTTATTAATAAACCCTAATTTTTTAATTTTTGAAAGAAAACATAACAACGAATTTTGAAGCATCGTTAAATACATATTAAATAAAACTATAAATAAATTATAAAAATATAAAATTTATGTTTATTATTTAATAATAATTTTTAGTATGACGCAAACTTTACTAGTAGAAATAAATACGTATTTTATGAAACCTGGTAAATATGTACCCGAACTTAGATTTTTACGGCACGACAGCACTTTTATGTGACAGTTTTATAAAACTTTCTTAATGGTGCAGTTTCCTTAAAATTAATTTTAGTCATAACCAGAAGCGGGTGTATGGAAATTATGACGGAAGTAACGATAGTTTTCAGTCCTAAATGGACTTTTTATTATCCTTGAAAATAGAATTGTTTGGGTAATGCGAAGCACGGTTTGAAGTTACAAGAGAATGGCTTAATAATATTGGAGTATTTTAGAATCTTGTGGTAATCTTGAATAAAAATTCATTTTCATATGTATTTTACTACTTTAAAATCTTAATCTTTATAAAAATCATCGAGCAATATAGTTAGATGCAGTTAACTCGCAGTCGGAGGTTTTATGCCAGACTAAAATTTTCAACATAAAGCCTGAAAATAATGGATGTATGTAAATAGAAACACTTTTTTAATACGTACCAAAAACGTGCTTAACTTTTTTACCCGTTATTAAAAAAAATGTATTGTATTTAAAATGGAAATATTTTTTATACGCCATAATATGTTTTCGTAAAAAAAAATCTTAAATTATTATATTAAATTCCAAAATTCAGCTTTTAAACTCTGTGCAAAACCTTTTTATGTACTAAATATACTGGACTTAACCGTGAAATTCTTTATCTATTTATATATATATATATATATATATATATATATATATATATATATATATATATATATATATATATATATATATATATATATATATATATATATATATATATATATATATATATCTTTTAAAATTTTTCTTTATTATTTTAAGCATATAAACTCGTTGACCGATTACTAGATTCCACAAGCTTCGCGCAGCGATTTCCAGATCGTTGGTTTCGTTCGTTGGAAAAAAACCGGGCTGCCAGCCCGCATTGACCGTATTGTTTTAAACGGAGCCGAGTCGAGTTATCCCGATCTAATTTACGATTGGGCGATTTCGGCTGCTTTTCGAAGCAGTGTAATCGCTTGGTCTAGATCAACATCCGCGAAGAGGAAAATTACGCATTTTTTGAGGTGTTTGTTTGTTATTCATTTATTTTTGAAATTTCTTTTTTGTTTTTATTTGAAGTAAACGTCTGTGTGAAATGAAATGCGTAAAATTTAATCCTTCAGTCATGTTTTTTTTTAACTAAAAATCAGTTAAGCCATATGCATTTAAAATTTTAACTAATGACCTCCCCGAAAGATTGACCACGAGCCGCCACTAGGGGAAAATAGGTAACATAACTAGGGATCTTAAGCAGACAGGATACAGTGAGACTGGTAAAGGAAAGAATCGAAAAGTATCAAAATAAGACAAAAAACTCTAAGTTAAACGAGACTCCACATGGCCAAATATTTATGACAATTCCATATTTTAAAGGAACTTCGAAAAAATCAGTATAATCGCAAATAGGTATAATATTTAAACGGCATTTAAATCTCAAACCACACTAAGAAGTAATCTTACTTAGACGAGACCGGACCTCGGGAAAACGAAAGAAACACTTGAAGTTACAGTTAAGAGACACAAAAAAACATACGGAACAAAGTAAAACGTCGAAGTCAGGGATTGCCGAACACGCTTGGTCAAAACAACACCGCATACAATGATCGAAAGAAAAAATAATTCTTAAAGAAACCCACTGAAAGACAACAAAGTTTAAAGAAGCTATAATAATCATCTCCTTCTTAATGTGCCCATACTCTATGCAGAGCGTAGGCGCCCTCTTGCACATATCTGTGTTGCGTACCAATTTACACAGATATGCGCGACCATCGGCTTAACGTGCTTTCCGAAGCACATGTGAGAGGATTTACTAGGTAGAAATACTACACAGTGGTTTGCCATTGCCTTCTGTGAGGTGACGAGCTACGAAAAAGTCCAATGGACAGTGCGGGAATCGAACGCGGGTCTTCACGGCTAAGAAGCTGGTACGCTGCCACTACACCAGCTCGCCACTATAATAATTATAAACAACCAATATGTATTTAGCAAGCCTAGTATCGATATTTCAAATATCTGGTAGCTGCTGCTGAAGGTAATCAGAAATTAACCAGAAAAATAGAACACGTCAGCTTAGAAAGGATTTTAGAAAACCTTTCCGTAAATGGGTAGAATGGGAGGGGGTAAAAGTTAGTATGGGACCGCGGCGCGGGCTACACCGCGAGTGTGTGACGGAAGAGGAAGCACAGGAAGCGTGATGTGATGTGACGCGATGGAGTAGGAAGGGAGGAAGGACCAATATTCCGCGAGAACGAGAAAAAACCAAAACAGCTAAAATTGTGTAGTCCACGCGGGTGACAATGGAAGTACAAGATTTTAGTGAAACCATAACATTGTCTTTAACTTTCAAAGGAAACTTCTTAATTTTATTATTTCTAATGCTCATGGTGATGAATGTCCCTACTTAGAAATCTAGGTCTTAGTTTATTCAATTTTAGGGTTGTTAGATTCTGGAGCTTCCTACACTATTGTAGGCCAGCCTGGTGGTGTTGGTCATGGTCAAAGTTGTTCAAGTATAGGTTACTTTCAAGCACCTCTAGCACTGCTGGACAAAACTAGCGTGATCGATATTTTTGTTCTACCTGATCTGGCACAAAATCTCATTTTTGGCATTGACTATTGAAAATTTATGAATATTTTTCCTGATCTGGAACAAAATGTTTGGCATTTTTCTGGTAAATATTTTGTAGGCATCAGCAGTGTAGTTGATGCTGAGTCACTATTTGTAGCCGAAAGAACCGCTTTAGCTAAATGGGTCAAGGAGAAAATTTCTTTATTGGGAACTGGTCTTAAACGCTGTAAGGAAGCACAACCTGTTCTTGAACTAGAATCTGGCACCCAGTTTATTAAACCAATAAATTTTCCAGTATCTTCATTTAAGCAACGAATATTGAGGCAAGAAGTGGAAGAAATACTAAAGGTTGAAGTAATAGATAAAGAATTTCACGGTTAGGTCCAGTATGTTTAGTACATAAAAAGGTTTTGCACAGAGTTTAAAAGCTGAATTTTGGAATTTAATATAATAATTTAAGATTCTTTTTTACGAAAACATATTATGGCGTATAAAAAATATTTCCATTTTAAATACAATACATTTTTTTAATAACGGGTAATAAAGTTTAGCACGTTTTTGGTACGTATTAAAGAAGTGTTTCTATTTACATTCATCCATTATTTTCAGGCTTTATGTTGAAAATTTTAGTCTGGCATCGAACCTCCGACTGCGAGTTAACTGCATCTAACTATATTTCTCAATGATTTTTATAAAGATTAAGATTTTAAAGTAGTAAAATATATATGAAAATGAATTTTTATTCAAGATTACCACAAGATTCTAAAATACTCCAATATTATTAAGCCATTCTCTTGTAACTTCAAACCGTGCTTCGCATTATCCAAACAATTCTATTTTCAAGGATAATAAAAAGTCCATTTAGGACTGAAAACTATCGTTACTTCCGTCATAATTTCCATACACCCGCTTCTGGTTATGACTAAAATTAATTTTAAGGAAACTGCACCAATAAAAAAATAAAAAAAAACAAAAGGCCATGTAAAATGTTATTAACGCGGCTCCTTATTTTTAATATAGTAAAATATATTAAACAGTTTTTAAAATGTTTAAATTCCTTTACCCCAAAACCTATTATATATGATATACAACCCAATATATCAATTTTTTCTTATTTTCCTCTTAAGCTCCCTTTTTATATCCCTTAAATATCCAAACACCTAACCATTTAGAGCTGTCAAAACTTGAAGTACTCGAAGTAAGAATTTACTTTAAGTACTTTTCTGTACTTGATGTATTTTACTTTAAATTTATATCAATATACTTAAACTTTTACTTGATTTGACCAAGTAAATTACTTGATGTTTTTTTCTAAGTACTTAAAATATTACGATGTACAGGGTTTCCCATTTTGGGTACTCTTGCGGGGTATCTTCGTTATTTTTAACGTTAGCGGAATGCGGTTTTCGTAACAGTGTGCTACTTTTTCGTGAAGCTAAAGATGCCGTTAACGAAACTTTCATAGCCCTTTTAGTTTTTCAAATACAGGGCATTTTTAAAAATACGGCATTTTGGGACATTCTTATATTTCCGTTATCCTTCAACTTATTGAAGAGGTAAAATAACACTCTAATATATTTTTTTTCGTAGATTGCAGTGGTGTAGATAATTTTTGTTACATATTTACCATTTTTAAGTTATAAACCAAACCTATGTTTTTTTTAATGGGACACCCTGTATATTTATAAACTATAAAATTTGTCTTTTTTTAACGTTTAAAAAATACATAATAATATGCACTTTGTCTTAAAAACACGCAAATAAATGACAATTTTCTAAATCTTAATGCATAATTTAATAGTTGGCCATGGCTATTACAAGAAACAAAAATAAATGTCAAATATTTGTGTACCTTATCGGGTTTTTGATGGACTTTTGGTTGAATTTCCAGAACTAGTTTATTTTCGTTCTTTTAGTTTTTTAATTTAACTGATATTTATCAATTTCTTTAAATAATTGCAGAGTATGAAAATTATGAAAAATTTGATATGCTTGTATGTTTTATACAGAGTAATGAAAATTTTAAAGAAGCGTCGGAATTATATTTCCATAGGTAAGTAAGCTATTATGGCTAGGAAAATCTTTATTATCATTATATGTTTATGCTTGTTAGATATCCAGAAAGAAGGCAACCGTTTCTTGAGATATTTGCTCGTTTAAAAGCAAATTTAGTTAAGTACGTCCTAAAACATACAACAAAAATAACAGGAAAGAAAAGAGATAAATGTTTTGGGATATATAGAAGCAACACCTTTGTCAATATGTAGGAAAATTGAAAAGGAAATTGGTGTTCCAAAAACTAACGCTCAGAAGATCTTAAAGAAATACAAGTATTATCCATATAAATTTAATATAGTGCAACATTTACATCCTGGCGATGCCGAGCGCCGGACACTGTTTTGTCAGTGGTATTTGCAGCAATTTGATGGTAACAATTTATTCGGTAGACTTGTTATTTGGTCAGACGAATGCTTTTTTTCAAGTGCGGGCGTTTTTAATCGTCCCAATGCCAGAAATTGGCATACAGAAAATCAGCATTTAATGTTTGAAAGGGCACAACAGGGACGCTTTGGAGTTGGAGTGTCATGTTTTATTTTGGGAAGACAAATAGTTTATAGGATTTTTAAAGGAGGTCTTACAGCACGTAGGTACCTAGAAATCCTTAAGGAAGTTATTCCAGAACTATTGGAGAATATTCCATTAGCTCAATATAATGCTGTTTACCTACAACAAGATGGTGTTCCAAGTCATAACTCTAGGCTCTTAAGCGCATTTCTTGATAATACCTTTCCTTAAAGATGGATAGGTACCAACGGACCTGTTAGATGGCCTCCACGATCTCCAGATCTCTCAATTTTATTTTTTTTTACTGGGGCTATATACAAAATCAAGTATATAAAACACGATATGACAGCATAGCAAAACTTCGAGAGGCAATTCATTTAGCCTTTTAAAACCTGCGAAAGTGACCAATTGTTCTTTTAAATGCTTTTAAAAAAATTACAAAGATGTGTCAGTGTTGCATTAGAGAAAATGCTCGTCATTTTCAATATCACCTTATTTTTTTTGATGTTTTTTTTTTATTTGTTATATTGTTACTTTAAAGCTACAAAACGGTTGTTACAAACTAACTGTTATAAAAAAACTGTATAGGTATTTTTAAAATGTTATGCATTTATTAAAATATACCTACTTGCAAGATATTCAATTCTTCCTTAGTAATATATACTTTCAATTGTTTATTATTGTTATTCATGGCCTACTTTTAAATTATGCATTAAGTTTTAGAAAATTGTCATTTATTTGCGTGTTTTTTAAAAAAGTTCATACTATTATATATTTTTGAAACGTTAAAAGAAAGACAATTTTTATAGTCTATAAATATACAGGGTAAACAATTTAAAAAAAAAAGTTTGGTTTATAACTCAAAAATAGTAAATATGTAACAAATATTATCTACACCACTGCATTCTACGAAAAAAAAAAAAACTATTAGAGTATTATTTTACCTTTTCGCTAAGATGAAGCATAACGGAGATACAAGGGGGGTCCCAAAATGCAATATTTTTTAAAAAGGCCCTGTATTTTAAAAAATAAAAAGGCTATGACAGTTTCGTTAACGGCTTCTTTAGCTTCACGAAAAAGTAGCACACTGCCGCGAAAACCGCATCCCGCTAACGTTAAAAATAACGGAGATACCTACTCCGCAAAAGTACCCAAAATGGGACACCCTGTACTTGATGTAACAAAAGTAGTTCAAGTAATGGATGAGCATTTGTAGACTTTTTTCGCGACAGCTAACATGACTGTTTTGGAGGCATTAAGCTGAACAAGAATTTTGGCACCCCAATTTAAAATAAGTTTAAGGTCTTGTGAAAAAGTATTTGCGTTGACCTACTCTTGGTTTCCAAATTAGACTTATATGAAAAATTGAATGTTAGAGAGGAGGGTACTATCGTCAGCAAAACTATGAATGGGATTGATTGTTGAAAAAGATCATTAATGTGTAGAAGAAAGAGAGTAGCTGGCAGTACTGAGCCCTGGGGCACCCCCTTATTAATTGGGTAGAAGCTGAAAGAATGACCATTTACAACAATTGATATACGTCGACTAGAAAGGGGACTGGAGAGCCAAGAGCAAAGCTTAGGTGACGAAATCCATACTGTCTGCCTTTAAATTACTTTGTCAGGATTTGTCACAGGTTTTAGAAAACCACAGTTTAAGATGTAAAGTTATGGGGTTCTTTGTGGTATGGGGAATATAGGTCTTAATGCCTAGTTGAATTGTTTCGGCAATTTGTTTACATATTTCGGAAGGATTGTAAGTAGAAATTAAATTGTTTCGGCAATATGTTTACATATTTAGGAAGGATCGTAGGCAGAAGTTGAATTGTTGCGGCAATTTGTTTACATATTTCGGAAGGATCGTGAGTAGAAAAGCAGGTAGGATACCAAGGGAGGTGGCAAAAAAATCTCTTAGACCATCCCAGTCGGCCGAGTTGTAGTGTTGTAATGTAGTTGCCTCAGAATGTATGAAGTATGATACGGTGACCAATCCATGATCTGAGCGACCAAAGAGAGCAGTTACTAATGGTTGGTAGAGTTCAAGGGTGGACGTAAGGAAGATATCTAGGGCGATTTGAATTACGGGTCGGAACCCTAGAAAAGTAGGTAGGTTCCATAATTAAATTGGTTAATGAGTTGCTGATTGCAAAATTTTGGCTGCTCTGCCTTGTGTGTCAATTTTTGTAAAACCTAGCCAG
>JAHBCN010003221.1:0-78191 GCA_019359885.1 Listronotus oregonensis | reverse complement strand
ACCAAATTGGGTATCAAAAAAAATAAAATACCTTTTTAAAAAATAAGAAAAAAGATTTTTTTAAAAAAATTAAAAAAAAAAATTTTTCTGCAACAAAAAAATTTTCATTTTTTCAATATGAACACTTATAAAAACCCAAAAAAATATAGATGCGGGTTTTCGATATAATATTAATAAATCGTCAAATGGAGTAACACAATATTGGTAATACTAAATAATATAAAGACTGAAGAAGTAAGATGCTCACTATTTTAATGGGCGATAATGGGGTTCAAAACAAGTCAAAAAGTTTATATGTTTTTGGAAAAACTTGACTTTTTTTGTCTGACGATATCAAATTCCCTTTTTTTGGAAAAGCAATTTTTTTTTAAAAAGCTTATCAATTGGAAATTTTCGTAAACCCGCTTATCGGGGTTTTTTTTCCAAATTAAAAAAAAGTTTTAAATTTTCCAATCTAAAAAAAAAAAACATAAAAAAATTTTTTTCCCCAGTTAAAAATTTAAAAAACAAAGGGGAAAAGCGTACCCGGTTTTGGCGTGGAACCGTCAAGTACATTGTGCGTACTGTCGCGATATTTTTGTTCGTTCAAATAGGGAAAATATGCCGATATGTTATTCATTTACGCGAAAGCTGGATTCGTTAAAGTGAGGCTTGTGTAGACACTAGAGGGCGATATTTTGAGCAACCTATTTAAACTAAAATGTAGCTGCTTCATTTTTTATAATTAGAGACTTTCTATTCTTCAAGCAGAATAAATATATGCTGTTTTAAAACATAATAATTTGTGTTTTTAAAATGGGTATTTAGCCTAATTTTGTGGTAAGTACAATTATTTTTTTAATACAAATAAAAACACCAAAAAAATACCCGTCACTATGTTAATAAACATATTTTTAAGAACAATGCAAATATGTATTTTATTAACTTTTTTTTGTTTTTGGTTTTTTTGACTTGTTTTGAGCTCCACTATCGCCATTAATATTGTGAGCATGATACTTATTACGCCCTGTATAAACGTGTTCATATCCTCTATTTAGATATAAAAAAAGTGGCTAAAAATATTTTTGTGTGCTCAAGTATTAACCAAAAACAAGCAAGAGTCAAAGCGTTGCGTTTTATCCACCCATTTAGACAAAGATTTTATTTTTTTTTGTCCATAATGTTAGTATGAATAAAAACTGGATACAGTTCTAAAACTTGTTAACAAAACAACAGTCGAAAGCTGCATTCTAGTTTTTGCACGCAAAAATTTGTTTAACACATTCTTTTTTATTTAAAAAAATTTTTTTCGCTGATAAATTATGACTGATTATTTAACCAAAGGTAAAATTATTCCCCTAATTAAAAAATCTTGTCATTAATGTAGATCTACTTATCTTTAAGAGTGCATTTACGCTACACCTTAGGGGTCGGGCGAAAGGACAAGGAGACGGTGGGCGGAGACTAACAAACTCCCACTACCACAATTTTCGTATAGCCGCATTAAAAATATTATATTTTCTTTAGGTTCTTCCAAATTCGGTGTATCGATGCGATGTTGTTTCCGATTGCAAGACTACAGGAGATAACGTTTTTTGGTAACATTTTTCACTTAAATGACATAAATTATACACCATTTTAAAGGTAAGGAAATAATCTATGCCTCTGCTGTAACGGATTTTTGAAATATGATTCGAGTTAAGAGAAAATAGTATCTAAACATAACCGATTTTAGGGTGACTTTCACTCAAGGAAATATTAAAAACTAAATCCAAATTTAAAAAACTATTACAGCGGAAGCCTAGATTTAAGTGTTGGCTTTCATATAGTTTTTGAAAATTATCGATAACTTATACCGTTTTTGAGAAAAACATAATGCTGCGGACCCCAAATTGGATTCAATTTTCGCGGCGCGAATGGACTCAAGTGTATGTGCACACAGGGCGCGATTAAGCGATAAGCTATGCTATGCGATGCGACGCGATCAAAACAAACCTCTAAAATCAAAAGCAAGCATTCAAACAGCGCGCTTGTTGCTGCTTTAAGACGCGATGCTATGCGACGCGATATCGCGCGACTGTTTTATTTTCAAGCATGTTTGATTTTACCGCTTGAACGCGTGCGTCGCTAGTCATGCCCGTGTTCCGTGTGGTCATCATGGATGCAGAAAAATTAATAAATGCAGTACGAGTGCGTCTTCCGCTATGGGATCAACAAAACAAAGGCTATCGAGATCGGGACAAAGTTGAGAAATTATGGCAGGAGGTAGCTGCAGAACTAAACGTTTCAAGTAAGTTTTTAAACATGGTGGGGTCTGGTGACTTATAAGTACCAACGAATTCATACTTAAAATTTGATTTTAATCAACTTACCTTTTAAAAATACGATTTATAAAAAAAAATCTTTGGATGGTTAATATTTTCCTAGTAAAAAACTGATTTTAAAATTTTATTTTGCGTATTTAAATGCATATAAATACATTCGTTTTACATTGACATTGGCACTTGTCACTTTCAAACTGAAAATAAGTATTGATAGTGTTGCCGGACTGGTAAAATTTTACTTTATGGACATGACTCCAATTTGCATACGGAGTTTTTTTTTTGGGGCCCTGATCACGAATCCAAAATCAATTTTTTTTCGGCAACCTCTGGTTTTTGAGTTATGAGGCCTCCAAATAAATTAACCTCAAATTAGACATTTTCCCAAAATGCCTCCTTCTTGAAACCGATTACCATCAAAAGCGAACATACACTGATTGGGCAGTTATGTATTGGTGGAATACACTAAAATTTAAAAAAGTTTATTGCTTATTTTTAGTAAAAAACACCTTAAATAATCCAGTGTTTTTTATTTTTTCAGAAAATTATGAATTAGGCAACCAGTTATATACACATCATATACTCGTATATAATTAAAACGTAAAGTAAGGTTGATTTGAGGTAATTTTTATTAAAAATAGACAAGAAGTCGTTGTAAAGGTTAGTGTATTTGTTTAATATATCAGTGCCTAATTAGTGTATAGTGTATGTTCCCATTTGATGGTAGTCAGTTTCAAGAAGGGAAAATTTTAATGTTAATCCACTTGGAGGCCTCATAACTCACAATCTAGAGGTTGCTCGAAAAAACTGATTTTAGTTTCCTGATCAACGCCTCAAAAAACCCCCGTATGCAAAAATTCTTGAACATCGGCTTCATGTCCGTAAAGTAAAATTTCATATAACACCTGCTTTAACTAACCAGAACGTTGATGACCGACCGACCAGAACTAAGGGCTTTTGAATTTGTCTAAAAGGTCGGTCATGGTTAGTTCTCGTTAGTTAAAGCGGCTTTTTATTTTGCCCAATTAAAGTTCAGAACTTAAAAATGCGGGTACGTATTGACAACACTGCACGCTTTGATATAAATATTTCAATTTAACCTCACAAATATTTTCTTGACGTTCCTTGTCATAAAGGGGAGTTTTCGCATTATATGAAGAAAATCAATGGTAATTTCAAATTTTAAAATCGAAATAAAAAATTAAAACCTAGTTCATCCAAAAATTTTTTTATCGAAAACTACTCTAGAGAAGGTAAACTTTATGTGGAAATTTAAAAAAGTTCAAAAATCGATGGTACTTATATGGCACCAGACCCAACATGGTGTCTACTTACTAGTTTATTTTCTATTTTTATAATTTTTTTTTTTTTAATTTGACAAATTAAATAACTTTGAAACTAACAACATTACGAGAAATGTGATAATAATATTAGTGGTTTACTAAATATAATTTCAAAATATCTCTTAATTCGTATGCTTGTTTAGGCGCTCTGTTGTTTACACGGGAGGTGGGCTGGCTAATCATGTCACTGCATGTTTGTTCGTGATTGTTTATGTCATAATCATGGATTCCTTCTCGCTGTATTAAAATATTGTGTAACAAACAAGCGCATTTAATTATGATTTCTGCTACGGAAGGGTCTGTCTCTATTGCTTTCGTTAATATTCTCCACCTAGCCGTTAGAATACCAAATGCACATTCTACACACCTTCTAGCTCTGCATAGCCTACGGTTGAAATTCTCATTTTCATCGGTAAGTTGCCTTCGAGGGAATGGTCGTATTAGGAAATGTGTCAACGGGTATGCTTCATCTCCAATCAAATAGAACGGGAATTGAATGTCTGAATCAGGTAATGTTGTTGTCTTGGGTAAATTAAACTTTGCATTTTTTAACAAAGCATAGGTTTGTGAGGACTGAAAGATTCCTCCATCGCTTTGTTTTCCATATGCACCTACTTCTATGGTCAAAAATTTGTAGTTGGCGTCTGCCACAGCTTGTAAAACGATGGAAAAATATTGCTTATAATTGTAAAACATTGTTCCTGAATTCGCCGGACATTTAATTCGTACATGTTTGCCATCAATTGAGCCGACGCAATGAGGCAGATTCCATTTATTCCAATAGTTAGAAGCAGAACGACTTAAAATTTCTTCTGTTGGGACCGGCAAATATGTAGCAACATAAACTTGCCATATTGCTTTGCATGTTTCTTTAATTATCTTTGCCACAGTTGAAACGCCAAGACGAAAAGAAAATGCTAGGCTTCTATAAGAGGCACCGGTCGCCAGAAACCTGGAAGAAGGATCAATCAGTCAGTGTGTTATTATCGCATAGTGTAGAATTATCTGTATTAATATGCGAGAATACCAAACTATATACCCTATATTCATGACTATTTAAACAAAAATTAATTATACAATTAAATATACAATATATTACAGAATTAGTGAAATAAATAAAAATCTTATTCTCTTTATTTCCTTTTTAGAAGAAGCTGCAAAAAAAAGATGGAAGTCTTTAAGAGATGTCTTTAGAAATGAGCTGAAGAAGTTACCGAAACCTAAATCAGGCGACGAAACTCCTTCAAAATTTACTTCAAAGTGGACTTACTTTCAAATTTTAGGCTTTCTTAAGGATCAAATGACTCCAAGACAGCTAACTGGTAACTTACCCACTGAAGATAAACCAAGCCAGGTAAACGAAGATGTATCCAACGATTATTTATTTCCTGATGACATCGACGAGGAGACATCTGTTACTCCGGATGAAAGAACTGAATTAGAACAACTATTATCTGATGACAACAACCAAACTAATGCAACTACTAGCTCAGATAAAAATTTAGTTCAAGAGCTCCCTAACTGTGGGCTTCCGCCAAAACGTCCTGCAAAAAGAGCAGCTAAAAGAAAAGAAGACTTTGACATTGAAGAATTTTTGAAACTGGAGCAACAAAAAATTGATGTTCTTAAAGCAAGTAATTCGGTTTTATCAACACAATCTCAGATTACTCAGGATGATGACTATCACTTCCTTATGAGTTTCCATACACCGCTAAAAAAAATGCGTTTTGAAACGAAGATGTGGTTTCGTCTCAAGATGCAGGAACTGCTTTACCAAGCCACAGTGAACGAACACCACGTTGAAAATATAAGTTTTGCAAATAATATGCCAACTCATCAGCCTCGAATTGCACAAACTTTTGTAGCAACACCATTGGCTTCACCCGCTTATTCCACAGAAACAACTACTAGTTCTTATACAATTCTTTCCTGAGCAAAGGGGCATATTTTATGCATTTATATTGGTATTTGTTTATTTATCTAAAATAACTGTAACTAATTTGTAATAAAATAATTAAATATATATACCTAAGCATTTTTTCTTACCTTAACGTTACGGCAAGACGTTCTTTAACGTTGATTGGAACCCTCCAGTTTGTAGTCACTTTTTCCACTAATGGTGTTATACCATTTTCAATAAATATGAATGTTTCCAAAGACATTCGGAAATATTCTCGAAATTTGTCAGGATATAGGGTTAATTCGGAAAACAAGTGATGAAATTCTCCGTAGGTTAATCGATCACGATAAATTTCATGTACCCATTTCTTTTTTTTACTTTTCATTTTTTTTATAAACCTGTATCTTAAAAATGAGTTTTCTAATAATATTAATTCCATGGAAGCTGGAACTGACACAGGCAGATGTTCAAAAGTTAATACGCTTTTATTTTCATCTTGATTTAAAATACTGGAGACCTAAAACGATGATAACAAACAAAAAGCTAAAAGTTAGTTTCATGACTGATATTTATTTTCTTTTACCTAATGACCTCATGCTTCTCGAACATATTTGTCAACTTGTCTATTACATGCCGGAACCGATTCAATTATAATTTTGCAAAAACATTCAGCGTGCTCTTTGCCGGTTCATTATTATGTTCGGAGCGTCGTCGCCAACGGGGCGCAACGTGGGAGAGATTTCGTATTCATAGTGTCGCGAAATGCGCGCCGTCAGAGCGGAGAAAGAGCCGATGCTTCTGGTTGAATAAAATTACAAATTCGCTCACATAGGGTAAGTGGCGAGAAGTTTTCACCCCGACCCTATCTTAAATCTTAAGCATAATGAGTTTAATAAAAAGCTGTCAAAGCTTGCCGCATTTAATGCAAAATTTCACAACCGTTTTTGGGGAATATATTGATGTATTTTTTTGGCCAAACAAAAGCGCTAACGCCTGAAATGCATAGTTTTTTTTTAATAAGAAAAGACTATGTACATATTTGACATACTAAACAATATTTAAAACGTCATCATATTTTTGATGTCTTGATTTTTACATAAAGCAGAAAATATTATGTTATCGTTAAATAATAGATATTTACGTTATAAGTCCGAAAAACGAAATTTTACTGTAAAGGTTTTTCGGACGAATAATGTACAATATTTTATTTTATACTGTACTTCGAAATGTATGTTTTAAGATAATAACGTATTTTTAACGCTTTCGAAGATTTTAGGATTTTTTTCAGTATCGACATAAAATTTAAATTTGACGAAAAAGATTGCTTTAATATATCCAGGCATTTTTACGTTTCGCAAATTGTTTTTAAATTAATTTTTTTTGGAGGTATGAACCAGCCTATTTTATTTTTCTTATGAAACAACCTGTTTGTGTTTTGAAATTATTAAATTATGTCGGCTAAGAGTTTTCACACTTAATAGTTTTTTTTTACATTTTTACTCCATAAATCAAACTTTTAGAATGTAAACTTTAATTTAGCGTATTAAGCCGTATTTATATAATCTTAAGTAAAGTATTATTTATTAAAAAAAGAAAAAAACTGGTTTGTATTTTTATAAATGTATTCGCTTTATTTTATCTACTACAAGGTCCGCTACATATATAAAAAAAGACTATCTATGGCTATAATTAAAATTACCAGTTTTTAAATTACAAGTAGCCCAAATTGAACTCTCTAAAAAAATTGTAAAAGTTTTAAGAATATGCCTAAATCCTATTAGTATTATATTTTATTTTAAATTTTTTTGTTCCGGGGCATTCCGAAGCTCTTGAATTGTATGATGTTGACTACGAAATATTTTATTTTCCAGATTACCTCGAAAGAAAAAATCCAGAATTGACAAATCTGGTGTCCTTGGAGGCTACCTGATCTGAAAAATTATTATCCAAATATGCTCTCATTATTTGTACATTATGTGCTGGGGCTCTGGCTTGCTAGAAATATAACTAATAACTAATGTAACTAGGCTAGCGGTGCAGGATCTTTGATTATAATATTTACATGGCATCTGGAGCCTTTATGTTTGAAGATAAAAAAATGTATTATATAAAAATTGTAGTTTTTTCCATATTATCTTTTGAAATTATCAGTAAAAAAATATCGTGATAAAAAAATGGAAAAATATAGGCAACCTCAACTTTTTTAAATCGAACACCCTTTATATCATGCGCTACAACAAAAGATCTTTTTTTTCTGATTTTAAATATATACTTAGATGATATTTAGGTGAACCGTTTTTGAGATATTTTTGCTTAAATCATAAATAAATTTAAAAAATCATACTTGGATCAAGAAAGCCATGAGAACAATAAAATCGTTATAATAAATTTGACGTCTCGATACTGTAAAAAGTTGAAGTTAATCATTTTTACTTTTAAAATCAATTTATATTGCTTTCCTCTCGATGGGCTATTCAAAAGAACAAATCACTGTTGTGCGTCTTTTTTATGGCGACAATAATAATATAACGACAGTGCAAAGGGAATATCACTTATTTTATCCTTAACAACGAGACCAACATAGATAACATCAAATACATAGTAAGAAAGTTTAGTGAACAAAAAACTTCAAAATAAAGAAAAGGACTGTGGCACGAGATGAAAACGAAGATTTGGATATCCTCGTTTTTTTCCAGGATAATTATTAAACTTTTTCTATTGGACTAGCACTAACTACTTTTAATAATTTTAGAAAATCCTGTAATATCAAGATCGGATGCGGCATCTGAACTTAATAAAACAAATTATGAAATTTATTCAACGTCAAAATTTTACAAATTTCAACCTTATAAATTTATGTCCGTCCAGAATCTTTCTGAACAAAACATGCAGGACTGACCTGAGTATACATTGAAAATAGCTAGGTTTATGCAGCAGGATCTAGAGTTTTTAAATAAAATTCTATTTACCCACTAGTCTTTCTTCACCATAGCAGACATGTTTAATCGCAGGAATAAACATTATTGGTCCAGAGAAAACCCTCACCAAATTCAGCAACATAACAATTGTTTCCATGGCTTTCTTGATACTAATATTAAAAAAATATATATTTATAATTTAAGCTAAAAAATCTCAAAAATGGTTCACCCAAATATCATCAATGTATATATATTTGAAATCAGAAAAAAAAGGTCTTTCGTTGTAGCGCATAATATACAGGGTGTTCCATTTAAAAAAGTTTCAGTTGCCTGTGTTTTTCCATTTTTTTAATGCGATATTTTTTACTGATAATTTTAAAAGATAATATGGAAAAAACTACAATTTTTATAAAACCATTTTTTCTATCTTCAAAAATAAAGGCTCCAGATGCCACGTAAATTTAATCGCAGACCCTGTACATCATCGCATAATTTAGCTAAAGCATTTTCCAGCATATTTAGGTACCTATTCGCTATTAGACCTTCATAAATGTGAAATTTGAAATAAGTTATTTTTTTCTGGACGAAAATCTGCTATTTTATCTGTTTAATATTCTAGCACTGCTGCTAAAAGACTCGTTTCCGACCATATTATTTTTGTAAATATTATTATAGATATTTAAAATTGGACGGTACAAGTGACAAACATTTAATCTTGGCTCTGCATTTCCAGGTTGAAAATTAGGAACTTATTTTAATTTATATGGCTTTAATTTATGTTTTCGTAAAATTTTTTGGTTCTTGATTTTAATAATTACATTAATAAACATTTTTTAATTTAAAATAATATAATTTGCAATTAAAACATGTTTAGAAGTTAAATGAATTTGCCTAATATTATTCAATTTCATCTCAGTGGCTTGTATTTAAAGGCCGTGGCGTTAACCCTCTTCGTGTTCTAAACTTTTTCATTCAGCCGCTTTTAAGTTTCTTTTAACATTTTAAAATATTCGCCTTATTTTCGGCCTGTATGTCAAAGGTTTTCTTAGCGCTGTATTAACATTTTTATAGGAAAGTTTGTACGTTATTTGAATCGATGAAGCTTCTTTAACGGCTGTTGCTGATCGCTTACTATTTTAGGCTCGACATGTTGTGTTTTTTCTTTAAAGAAGTGAGCGTCGAATATTGAGTGGATTTTTTTTATCTTCCGATGCAGTTGAAATTTTGACATCGATTCCGCAGAAATTACCTTAATAACTTAAAGGTGCTGTAAAGTACGTTGTACATCGAGTGCAATAAAATGTTCTTTTTTAATAAATGAAACGCTTTTTTCTTGTTAGGTAAAAAGAAAAAGAAAAATCTATTTTTGTGTCTGTCTTCCCAGGTTATCTTCCTAGGCGCCACCACCACTCTGTTCAAATCTCTTTAGTAACAACCCTTTTACTTATTCTAAAATATCTAAAAAATTTTGGGTCGTTGCATAATTGCCCTCACTGCTAGCTCAAAGGTATCATCATTAAAATAATCATAATCCCTTTTTGACGAGTCATATACAGGGTGCTTCGGGATGAAAGGAAAATATTTTGGGAACATGTTCAGAAGGTCAAAATAAGAGAAATTAACCCATATGTTTTAATCCGATTCTTTACCGTCTCTGAAATAAACGGTTCTAAAGTTTTTTTTGTAACTATTTTTTATTTCAAAAGCAACACAAACAAATACTAGTAAAACAATTCACTAATTTAAAATGTTTAAAAATACTTCCACCAACTTCAATCCAAGTTGCAGCGAGTTTGTTAATCGCTCGTGTTGCGTGTTGAATTGCTTGGGGATTGTTTATAATTATTTTTGCAGGATTTAAAATTTGATTGTGGAGTCCTTCCACGGTTTCCACTCGTGTTTCGTATACTAGTGATTTCATCCACCCCCAGAGGCAATAATCCAGTGGGTTTAGGTCTGGTGACCTGGGTGGCCAAGCTTGAGGTCCTTATCTGCCAATCCAACGATCAGGAAAACGATAATTCAAAAAATTACGCACTCGGCGACTAAAATAAGGTGGGGCTCCATCGTGCTGCAAGAACATTCAGTGTAGAACAATTAGCGGAACATCATCCAACCTGTGTGTTAAATGGTCTTCCAAAAACCGTAAATATCTATCTCCAGTAAGACGCTCATTCAATACAAAAGGACCAAACAACTGGTCGTTGAGCATTCCACACCACACATTAATACTGAATCGATGTCAAAAGTTTCGTTCAAACGTGGCATGAAGATTTTCATCTAACCACCGATGTTCATTGTGACAGTTATTAATTCCATCGCGGGTGAACTGAACTTCATCGTTAAATAAAATCTATTTATGTAGGCCTCGATTTTGTTGGATCCATTCATAAAATTGAACCCTTAAGCCATAATCAACTTTTTGAAGATGTTAAACCGGTTAAACATGGAAAGGCTTTAAACCTTTTCGTGTCTTCCAAACACCCACATGTGATTCTAATCAAAGTTCTTTCGTAATCCGCCTCGTACCAACACCTGGGTTCTTTTTAGCCATATCCAGAACATTCTCTTAATTTTCCACATTTAGACCCGCCTCTCGTTCAGAATTGATCCTTACGCTTGGAAGCATTCTTGTTTCCTGAGCATTTGCAAAAACTTTTTAAAAAACTTTTTGATTAGGAACTCTTCGATTTGGAAAACGATGTCGGTATTCTTCAACAGCACGTAATGCGCGACCATTACAGAAACCATACACGAATATCATTTCAGCATACTTTCTATGGGTGAATGTTGAGGCATTACGTATTGAACCTTTTCTCTTTTCGAGTCGAAACGCTCAGAATCAATTAAACTGACAACCATGCGTGTCATAACTACCAGTTAATTAAATTAGGTATTGACAATCAATGAAATACCTAAAAACTGTAGTTAGAAATACAAAACTTCTTAATTACTTAAAAACTTTACAAAAAAAAAACTCTAGAACCGTTTATTTTAGAGACGGTTAAAATTGATTAAAACATATGGGTTAATTTCTCTTATTTTAACCTTCTGAACATGTTCCCAAAATATTTTCCTTTTCCCCGAAACACCCTGTATATATTTCTATAATATTGAGGAAAATAATTAATTTTACAAAAAACTTGTAATAACAAAAACAAAAATTCAAAATAGAAAGACAGGTTATGTTAAAGATTTAATTTGTTAGTAATGTTTAAAGAAAGTCTACAAACTTTTTAAGCAGTTGCCAACGTGTTTTCAGCACTTTAAAACTACTGCTGGAACAACATACAAGAGTAAAATGTTACAAACCTTGCGCTACTGGAACGACAAATTTGATGTGCGCATGACGTGGCAGCTTGCTGGAACAAACATAATAGTGGCTTCCGTAAATTATAACAACAAAATTTACGACAAGATTAAAAAAGACCTATTACAAATTTATTTTTAGCATTTATTCCCATTTTATCGAATAAAATCCAACGAATTAGTGATAAATTTAACATTCGTTATATTTATAAAACACAAAATACTAATAAATAACAAAAAAAAAAGAAACCAGGTCGGTGATTTTGTGCTCTTAATGTTTCGCCAGCACGAGTGGTTGGCATCTTTAAAGGTTGCTTACAAAAACGAAAGGAAAAAAGAAATGTCAAGTTCGTGTATTTCGTTGGCCGCAGTGTGGAAATGGGCAACTGTTCGGTTGGGCCGATAATCCATCCTATTTTATCGACAGGGTTTTGAGATTCAATATGGCTGCCCTTTTTTCAAATTATTTTTTTACATTTTCTAATATCTTATTAAACAAGTAATCTGAACTGCTGGAAGAAAATTATTTAAAATTTTTGTTTAATAATTGAATAAGAAAAAAAATGTTTGTTTTTTTAGTAAGGGTGAAAATAGGTTATTAGTGTTTGTCTTTTAAAGGAAAAGGCAGTTAAATTTCAGATTCCTGAAATAAAAAATATTAGAAAATGTACAATTAGGTGATTTTTTTGTTAATAAAAATACATATTTTAAAAAAGCAAGTATTTTATTCATCTGGAAAAAAATTAAATACAATATACAATAAAATCACTACAAAAAATTATTTTCAGTCAAGATGCAAAAAAAACCCCACCTATTATGTATTCGTAAGGAATCAAAAAAGTTTATTAATTTTCTTAATAAGTTACCAAATTTACATTCTGCCCTTAAATATGAAAAAAAAAAATTAACTTACTTAATAACTAGTCAAACTTTACATTCTGCCCTATAATTTAAACAAAGCAGGATCTTTTTTTAAAAAAAAGTAAACTTTTGTTCGTAATTAAATACTTCAAAGAGGAGGAGGCGGCACCTGTATTAATTTAAAAATTTAATGAAATATAAAGTTAAACATATATTAATTTTTCAAAATTATTTAATGTAATCCAAAAAGCATATGCCACTCATTAAAATAATATTTT
This sequence comes from Listronotus oregonensis, assembly GCA_019359885.1. NCBI lineage: Eukaryota > Metazoa > Arthropoda > Insecta > Coleoptera > Curculionidae > Listronotus > Listronotus oregonensis. The sequence continues at coordinate 65,282 of JAHBCN010003221.1, read as the reverse complement.
AAATTGATCATGTGCGAAACCTTCATATAACGAAGGATTAGATTAGATTAGATTATTTGAGGGGAGATGGCGAAAAATGACCTCCACCACTGCAACCTTAAGTTTATTGTGTTTCTCCTATCGTTCTTTAGAGTACCTTGTCCAAGCCCGTCTTCTTTAGACCCAGGTTTCGACACTGGCCACTCCATATTACTTGCCGGTTTTTTGGGTTCTCCTCCCCAAGCCTATAAACCTAAGCCTGCATAGTGCTTCGCAATGGCACCACACATGTAAGGCTGTTTCTTCAGCCTCCTGGCAGAACCTACACAGGCTATCCTAAACCAGGTTTATTCTTTCCAGGGCTTGTTGAGTTTACAATGTCCTGTTAGTTGACCTCCGTTATCCTTACGACCTTACGGCTGTGGCTCGGTAGGTCCGATGTAAACTTGGCCGAGCGGGTCTTAATGAACTGCTTTGCCTGTCGTTGTCCCGGTGTTTGTACCCACCAGCTTTGAAACGTCTGTCTACCCAACTCTTAATAGATGCTTTGAAGAGACCTGTCAGATACCGCAGAATGGCTCCGGGCCTATCATTTCCGCGGCTGATCCTCTTTTGGCTAGGTCGTCGGCCTCTTCGTTGCCTGGATGGCCCTCGTGGCCTGGTACCCGGCTACCGAAGTTTTTTGCCAAGCCGACTTTTTCCAGGGCCTTATGCAGTCCCCGACTAGTTTGGAATTAACTTTTGGGGAACTGATGGCCTTCAGGGCCGCTTGGCTATCTGAGTAAATAACGATATTTTTTCCTTTACTCCCTTTTAACGAAGGATACAAATTTTTTAATAGGGTAGATAATATATCATTTGAAATAGTAATATTTGTAGAATGCAATAATATTTTGCCAAATAAAAAAATAATTATTGGTCAGTTTTACCATTTAGATAAAAAAAAAATATACCCAATTAAGCAAAATCCTTACACATATATATGAAATGAGAAACCGGTACACGTTTGTGCAGCCACCATATAACAAAGAATACACAATATTTTATAGGCTGGATAATATGCATTTTGTCATAGTATTTATATAAAATGAAAAATTTTTCTGCCAGATATCAAAGAAACTATTAAACAATTTCACTATTTAAATAACTGGAAAATATACAAAAAAAAGCCAAATACTTATAGATATATGAAATTAGAAATATACATAAGTAAGTGTTATGATAAACAGTGCTTCACCTAAAAAAAAAAATAGATATTAAAAATAAGTGCCTATATGCCTAAATAGTCTAAAATTTACAAAATATACAAGAATTAAAGCCTTAATACATTTTGAATAATTTGCAACCAACTCTTTCATAAGAACAATGTGAACAATATATTCTCTGTCGTTCACCATATTTTTAAGGGGATGCTTTAGGAATAACATTTTAAACTACTTAAATTAAATCTGTCAAACCTCACATTGATAAAATCGTCTTGAAAAGTGAAGAGGGTTGTAATGTTGCAGGTAGATATAGGGTTACCATTAAAAAAGTACATAATTAATCCCACTTTACCTACTTAAACACAAAAAAAGGCTTTTCTTTTCATTATTACAAACACTCAAGGCAATAGCAAGTTAAAATTATGAATATTAGTTGGATAATTTGTTAACTTTATTTTAAATTTTAAAATTTGCAAAGCATAAAATGATCTTAAGACATGCTTAATACCCTTTCGAAGCTATCTACTAACATTTCACCGTCACCTTAACTTATACAATAACACTTCTACATTAAAAACTATTAAACAATTTCCAAGGACTTTTAAAAACCATATTAGATGATACTTTGCAAACAGAATAACATGCAGTCTGCGGAGTATCCAAAAATTTTCAAGCATGGATAAAAAACTTACCAAATTAATAGCAAATACAAAAAAGATAAAGCCTTTGTTTTGTAGATAAGGGTGAAAAATATTATTTACGCATTTTAAAACAAACCTGCTCCAACAGTTGCATTTTTTCCTAGAATTTTCTGTCCTGAAAAATTAAGTGTGGTTAGAAAACGTTTATCCGTCAACATTTATTAATTATACCGCGTAAAAAGTGTTAAGATTTATAAAGCTAATTACAAAATAATATTTACTAAAATTTAGACAAAATATATGAAAATTTTCAGTTTAAATCAAGTTTTTCATCAACCAACATGTGCGAACAACCAATAATGAAATAATACTAGTACGCATACGCAATGGCCGGAATAAATATTTACTTTTAGAAAATAAGAATTAATGGTTGTTTGTATATACAAAATCTGAAATTATATACTGTTATGGGCCTACATAAACATATTTAAAAAATACTAATTTTAGATGAGCCATTTACATTTTAGATTAAAAATATAAAATTCCATAATTCAATTTTCGCGCCCAACCGAGATCTTATGTTGCCAAATGTTGTCTGTGGCCAACTTCGCTATCTCACTGACACCCCCCTGGTGTGCTTTTTTATTCACTACTTGCGTACTACTAAGCCCTGGCGAGGACGCAGCGCGTATTCATAGGTTGGCTACTCCGGAGTCTCCTTCGTCCACTCGGTGTTGTTTTTCAGGTTTACGTCGCGGAGCTATTTTCGTGTTTCGAAGAATTAATACCCATCTGTTGTTTATTTTTATTACTTCCTCTGATTTTTAAAGTTGTTTGTATGTTTATGTATCTCCATGGCTTCCCTGTACAGTCTTGCATGATACAATGAAGTAGTAGCGAGAACCTGGGTATCTTTAAATTTTATGTGGTGGCCTGTTCTTATTAATGTGTGTTTTGCTACGGCTGACTTTTCAGTTTATCCCAGGCGGCAGTTGGCTTCGTGCTCCTTTATTTTCGTGTTAATCGACCTTTTAGTTTTTCCAATATAAATTTGATCATGAAAGAGGGTCCATTCCCTCACTTTCATTGGCAGTTTAAAGATGGTTTTTATATATACTTTGTTTAGTAGGCCACCTATTCTGTCGGTTACCCTTGGAATCTAAGGTAGGAAAGGTTTTGCTATGAATTGACTTCTTGGATTTATAGATGAAAATACAAGAATGTCGTTGCTCTTGACATATCCAAAGCTTTTGATCAGGTTTGGCATGGTGGGCTTCTTAAGAAACTTCCTTTCTACGGTCTTTCACCTAAGCTTTGTTCTTGGCTCTTTAGTTTCCTTTCTAATCGACGTACATCAGTTACTGTAGATGGTTATTCTTCCTGCTTCTACCAAATTAATGCTGGAGTGCCCCAGGGCTCAGTACTGGTACCAACTCTGTTTTTTCTTTACATCAATGATCTTCATTTTTCCACAACCAATTCTATTTACAATTTGCTGATGATAGTACCCTCTACTCTAATATTTAATTTCTTAAGCCACACTTTAATTCTGATCTGGAAAGCAAGCGCAGGTTAATGCAGATATCTTTTTCACAAGACCTTACGTAGAGCCACTTTTGTGTATCCTTTTACAATCCAACTTGGGAGACCCCGAACTTCCCGCTTTGTTTGTTTATTCATCCCTAGAGTGCCCAGACTATGAAATCTGCTACCCGCAGAAGTTTTTTCTTTTCACTTACGGTATGTTAGTACTTAGGCCTTAGACTTCGTGGACTACCCCAAGATAAAAAAAAATGTATTTATAAGCTTTCTGGTAAATCTCATAAATTTTAAATGGACAGACCAGTAGCTAAACGCATAAAAGAGCGTCAAAAATATTAAAAACGCAGAGTTCTACAATTTAAAAATGTTTTGATAATAATCATAGAATCATCTGGAATACTTCTAGTATTTTATAAAAAGAAACTTGCTTAAAAGACTGTAAAATTAAATAATACTTGGTTACCTTTATCCATTAACCAAAGCTTTTTATTTTTGAAAATAATAAATGTATCTGTCACAACAAATTAATAGGTCATTAATGACCTATTAATTTGTCTTAAATTTTAAAACAACTTTAAAGATTTTTTAAATTTTTTTATAAATTTTAATTATTATTTTGTTTTTGGATTACTTTTTTTTAATAACGGTCACCGATTTGCAACCGAAGCTTTGATAGGTTTTTTTAATTTTTAAAGAGTTTTTGTTTTTTTTTTAATTTATTTTAGTCGACCTTCATAGGGATCAATCGATTCTGTGTATGCAAAGAACCGTTACTGGGCCCAGGACCGAAGCGGTCCCATCTGACCAATTCTCAAAGAAGGTTTTTAAATACGCAAATCCGCTACAACAATATAGAGCATCTACAACATACCGGGTGCCTATGAGGTTATTCTCCGGCTTCCATTTTTTATTGTTTAATTGATCATACCAAAATAGAATAGGATTATTTTAACAAAATGTCACTTTTATGCTTATACGTATACAAGCTTTTTTGACTTTCGGTTTTACCAAAAAGGATTAGGAATTTTGATCTTTAAATCGGACATCCTGTATATTTCTTTTTTCGGATTCTACAGATCGTTTTACGTTTGGTCCAAATTTGATTTTTAAATTAAGTTTTAATTTTTATTTATATATGTCGTCGTGCGTCGTTCGGTAAAGTTGCTTTAATACAAGTTCCGTCTTTATGTGTATTTTTTAGTAGATAAAGATAACTATTAATTAAGTGTTTTATATCGTTAAAAGTGTAAAAAGTGTAGTAATCCAACTGCATTATATTAATTACCAAAATCAGCTTAATCTTTAGAAAAACTAACAAAAACAAAATATATGTCCAAATTAAAATTCTTAACCTTAATAAAAACACCAATCTTCAACTGCAAAAAAACATTCAATTTTATCAACACTTTTTATAAAATTGTTGGATTTACCTTTTTGTGTCGTTTGTGCGGATTAACGATTTGTTCTTTTTATTCTTAACTTTAGTTGCTAAACTCAAGTCTACTTCAGGACCGGACTTTTAATATGCTAAATTAAATGATTTAATTAAAATTAATATATTTTATAAAAAAGAAACAGTAAATAAAAAGCAAATATGTCACAAAGCTGTGTCAAGTGCTAGACTCAATGTATTTTCAAACGCAGACCGGAAGAGGATGAGGTTTTTGGTGCCCCATGTGATTGCTGTAAACGCATTTTTTGTAAAAATTGTGCTGAAGTTACAACCACTGAGGCTCATGCTATTGCACTGACACAGCGAACTATAGCTTTTTTTTGCAAGGACTGTAAACCTAATTTGAAAGACTTGCCGAAGATTAAAAAGTTGACTGAAGGTTATGATAGGTTGAAACAGACAACTAAAGAACTTCAAAATGAAATTTACAGGCTTGTCACCGAAATTAAAGAGAAGGACAATCATATATTCCGTTTAGACAGAAGGAGTAAGGATTTTCAGGACAGCGTTTATATTGCTGAGCGGGAATATGACGATCAGATTAGGTTACAGAAGGAAGAGATTTCAAGGCTCAATAAAGAGGTTGTTCGGCTCTTGGACAATATACAAGATCTGCAGTCCAAAATAAGTAATATGGAACATGAACTATGCGAACTTAATTCTATTAAAGGCAACATGCTAATTACTATTGAAACTCTTACCAAGGACAACGACGTTTACGTAAATGAATTAAAAATAGCCAAATTGGACCTATTTTCTCTACAAAAAAATCTACATACGGCTGTCCATGAAGATGATGTTCGTCAGAAGTCTTTGGCTAAAGAACTATTAGAGGTCAAACAAAGTGTGGACGGCGTTGCTGAAATTTCTAGTGGAAACAAAGACAAAAATAATGTCAACAAGAGCAGAATACTCCTTCTTTGTGACCAGTTTGGCTATGGTGATGCTTTGGCAGTTTCTGCATTTAATTATAGTGTCCAGACTATCATTAAACCATATGCCTGCTATATGGATGTTGTTATGATTTGCTTGTGTTGACTAAAGACTTAACAATGAATGATTATGTTATGATTCTGTCGGGCTCAAACGATTTTAGGCATAAGAAACTTCCATCAATAAAAAACTTAAGTGCAAAGTTTGGGCAGCTAGATCATACTAATCTAATCCTTGTCTCTGTACCCTATTATAAGTTTAATTTTAAGTCTAAGTTTAACGTTAATATTAATAGTAAAATATATAAATTTAACTGTAATATTTTGAACTATTGTGCTAGGATTGGTCGATATACTAAAGGTGGTATTCATTTTCTTGATATCAACACTATGGACGGTTCTGTTCTTTTCAGATCGGATCTTATAAAAAAAATAGTTAGTATTTTGCATTTCGATCATCGCTTAAATAAAACTCTAATTTTTGTGTCTTGTTTAAATATGGTTCAGTGTAATCCGTATAACCAGGAGCACCATTTTGAGTCTGAGATAGCTTTAGTAAGTAGTAATTATGATTTGGATAATAATATAAATATTAGCGATACTTTAGGTGATGTAAATATTTTGAATTCCTCAATTTTTCAACGGGAAACTACTCCACCGCTCAAAACATAAAGAGTCCTTTTTTAACAAATCAAAATTTCGGTATAAATTTTAATCATACCTCGAGGCGTAAAGATGGTAAGAAACAAACTTCAACCAGTGTAAATTGTAATACTTTAAATATTAATGTAGTAGTGTTGAATGTTCAGTCTATACGAAATAAAGTTAACGAGTTTCTTTTATTTTTGGAAAGTATTGACTGCCCTAATATTGTGCTTGTGACGGAACATTGGTTGACTGAGGATGAACCACTTTATGTACCAAATTACACTGTATTGTCCAGATATTCTAGAACAAATATAATTCATGGGGGTACAATGATTTTAATTTGCGAGAACTTTGTAGACAATTACTTCTTTAAGGAACTCGATTCGTTTAATCATATGATCGTCGAATGTGAATTTGAATTTTCGGTGGTGCACTCCGCTAAGTTAAATGTTTTTATTGTATGTATTTATAGAACGCCACATTTGAACGTTGATGTGTTTTTATTCAAATTATCTTATATCAGAGTTACCCCTGCATTCAAATATTTTTTTGGCAGGTGATTTTAACATAAATTTTTTAGATGGTCAACACAAAAATGTTCGAATGTTAAGTAGCCTATTGTGTTCTTTTGACTTAAGTATGCATGTGGATGTACCTACACGTATATCTAAATACTCAGCTACAACTCTGGACTATTTTTGCTCAAATATAGACAAAAGAAAACTTAAGTGTTCGGTATTAAATGCAGGATTATCAGATCATGAAGCTGTTTTGTGTACAGTGCAAGTATGGGAAAGAAAGTCCAGAGTTGCAAAGCGTCGTGGAAGGTTGTTTACCAGAGCGCATTATGACAGGTTTTCTCACCTGTGCGCGGAGATGGATTGGAATCAAATTTCCATTGGTACTGATCCTTTGAGCCACTTTCATACTATTTTAACATAAACTTTTAATGTTGCTTTTCCTCTTAAATATATTAGGACAAGGAACAAAAAACCATGGTTTACACAGGGACTAAAAATATCAGTGAATAATATGCGTTCCTTGCATACAATTAGGAAATTTGCCTCGGATGATTTAAAATTTGTAACATATTATAACAAGTATCGTAGTATTTATAGAAAAACTATAAGGTTGGCAAAAAAAGTTTACTTTTCAAATAGAATGTTAAATTCTAATAATAAACAAAAAGAATCGTGGAGGATAGTTAAAATAGTTAATATCTTAATTCTAGTGAGCTTAATACATACTATTGCTCAATAGCCTCCTCCTTATCAGCTTGTAGTTCTGCAACGGTGGATCCTTTGAGTTATTTACGAAATGTTAATGTTAATGAAACTTTCTATTTTCATCCAACAGATATACTTGAATTAAGGAGCATCTTTGCAGAACTTACAAATAAAAACAGCTCAGGGTGGGACGATATATCACTCAAAATATTTTTAAAACTGCCGGAGCAAACCTTACAGGTTTTATCCGATGCTATAAATTATTCATTTTCAGTTGGTCACTTTCCAGATTGTTTAAAGCTGGCTTAAGTGATTCCCATACATAAAGGGGGTGATGCTAAAGTGCCTTCTAACTTTAGACCAATATCGCTCTTACCAACCTTAGCTAAGATAATTGAAAAACTTGTCAAGAGGCGTATGTTAAGCTTTTTGATCATAAACTTCTTAGTATCAGACAATTTGCATTTCACCAGGATTTGAGTACTAAAGATGCCATTTTTTCGCTTCTTGAGGAGATGTATCTAAGGCTTAATGATGGAGACGGGGCAGCTGTAGTGTTTTGTGATTTGTCCAAGGCGTTCGATTGTGTGAATCATGAAACATTGCTTCGAAAACTTGAAGTATATGATTTTAGAGGCACGTCGTTAAACTGGTTTAAGTCATATTTGTCCGACCTTCGCCAGACAGTATTTTTTAAAAATGATCATTCTGCGATAAATCCCTTAACCTCGGGGGTGCCCCAGGGCTCAGTTCTTGGCCCCTTGTTATTTCTTTTATATGTAAATGACTTACCAAATTTAGATATTACAGGTTCAGTTACAATGTTTGCTGACGACATCACACTATTTTGGCACCATAGGGACAATGAAATTTTGCAATATAACGTTAATAAAGTTATTTTAAAAATAAAAAAATGGTGTGATGCAAATTATCTTTCTTTTAACATTTCTAAAACCAATATTTTAACTTTTAAATGTCAACTTAATGGGATACTGCTTGATAATGTGAATATCAACAATCCGCAGGTTAACAAGTATCTAGGACTTCAAATAGATGAAAGGTTAAAATTTGAAAGTCACATTGCAAGCTTAAACAGAAGGCTGTCATCTGGTTGCTATGCCTTGAGAGTGGTTGCGGAGGAACTGGATGTGGGCTTGGTTAGAAATGTGTATTTTGCGCTTATAGATTCACATTTGCGTTATGGTATTTGTTTTTGGGGCTCATGCTCAGATATCCTGTTTGGATCAGTCTTTGTATTGCAAAAGAGAGCTCTTAGGATCATGTACAAAATTCGGCGTAGGGATTCATGTAGACCTTTATTCCTGACTCATAGAATTTTGACACTGCCCTGCATTTTTATATTGGAGTCAGTTTGTCTTATGCACAGGAAGCACAAAAGTAATTTAACGTCAGTATCTACTTATTCCTCTCGTAGAATAAATACTATCGCCCTTCCGATACCTTCTACTTCTTTAATTAAAAACTCTATAGTTTATAACAGTAGAAAGCTATTTAACCACCTTCCTGTGCGGCTAAGACAAATAACTGAGGAGAAAAATTTCGTAAGGAAGTTAAGAAGCTATTGGTTGAGAAAGCCTATTATAATACTAACGAATATTATGACGATATATTAAATTAGTGTTGTTCGTCCTTTTCAAAATGTTTGTCATGTGATATTAACATAGTACCTGACAAATTTTATTTTTCTTTTTGTTTTGTTGTTTGTTCATGGGTGTTTTTTTTTTTAGTTTAATTTTAAAAATTAGTTATAGGTTTTTATTTTAAAGTGATTTATTTTTATTTTATATTTAGATAAAAAGCGTTTCTTTGTAAATGAGAATTTTATATTCTTTACACAATAAAGCTTTATTTGATTTGATTTGATTTGATATTTAGAGTGCTATAATCATTCTAACATCACGCCTGTTATATCTTCTGAAAATGACGTTTTTTTAGAATTACAATCCTACCTGGTATGTAGGTGTGTCAATATTTCTAAAAACCTGCAAATATTTAAAGCATGTTTGCCTCTACACAAATGTTTTAAAATTTATTACAAGCATTAAATTATAAATGATATTTACATTCAATATGTTTACGCGGACACTGACTGAGTACAGCAGGGTTAGGCACTTGATATCGTGTGTCAACATTTTCTCATATATTCCTGATTGATGTTCCATAATCGTTTATATTTATTTGGACAAGTCATTTTTCATATGACTACATCAGGATAATTATTTCACATTTGTGGGGACACCGTTGACAATTTAATATTCGTGGCATGTTTAAGTTTAATGATGGTTTTAAATTACTGCGTTACTAGATTACTTGCGCTTTTATTTTATTAAGTGTTGAAGCGAAAATAATGAGAATTAATTATGTTTAAATAAGAAAATAAGGGATTAATTTTTTTTCTGTTTATTTAGTGGAGATGTTAATGAGCATTATAATATAGGACATCTATATTTGTCTCCCTTTTGGTAGTTGGTATGGGTTACTTAATTGACCATTGACTACACGGAAATAAATGGTAATCAGGAACAAATTCGTAAAAGAAACTTTATGTCTAATTTATTATGTTTTTGAATACCTAAATATGAATATAGTCGAAACGCAGTAATGCACGAGGGATTTTTTGTGCAGTAAGATGGATTTAAATGCGGTTTTTTGCATTCGGTTTGTATGAACGTCTACAAACTCTGTGAACAAATTTAATTATTTGGAAATGAAAAACTGTATCTTTGCATTAGAAAAATGCATTTGAAAGTTTGCAATTATAAAAAAATATATAACTAGGTAAATAATAATGGAAATGAGCCCGAATTTGTTACTCGGGGGTTTTCGAGGTCGCTGAACATAAATATGACATTGGCAAGGGCCTACAGAGTACCTGGTGCGCGCCTAGGATGGTGTAAACGTTGTCTTTTGGACTTTTACAATTTATCCTAATATCAGCCTAATTTTGTTACCCGACTGCTTTTTGCAGTCGCTAAACACGAATTTAACATTGACGAGGGCCTGCGGAGTACTTATTCTAGTACTGGGTACCAGATTATGGTACCCGGTGTCAGGTTGGTATCAATGTACGAATTTTGTGGTAATTTGGTAGAAATTAAAAATTATAATTTTGGCTTATGGTATTTAAAAAATGTTTTTTGCTAAAATTTTAGTATAAAAAATTTAATTTTTGAAAGTTTAATACCTATTAAAAACTAATTTATTTATCATTTTCACTGCTTTCTTCTACCTCTTCTTTTTGTTCCTCATTCTGCACTTCTATTTTTGGTAAAATATTTCTTTTGTACTATAAGAGTTAATGTTCGTGCAGTGCCAGCACAATTGTTACAAGCTAAAATGGAGATCAACCCATATTTTCTGCATCCACATGGGATTAAGGCGCACCGAGTACTCCGCAGGCCGTTGTCAATATCATATTCGTGTTTAGCGACCTCGAAAACCACCCCAGTAACAAAACTGGGCTGAAATTACGAGGAATTGTCGCAAAACTACAGAAGATGATGCTTACACCATTCTTAGCGTGCACCAGGTACTCCGTTGGCCCTTGTCAATATCATATTTATATTCAGCGACTCAAAAACCCCTTAGTAACGAATTTGTTCCCATTTCCATCATTATTTACATAGTTAATTTTTTTTTATAATTGCAAACTTAAAAAAGCATTTTTTTTTAATGCACAAATGCAGTTCTTTATTTCCCATTAATTAAATTTGTTCACAAAGTTTGTAGATGTTCATGCGAGTCGAATGCAAAAAAACGCATTTAAATCCATTTTACTGCAGAAAAAATCCCTCATAAGGCCTATTTTTGTGCCACGTTTCCTTGACTAATAAATACAACGGGCCATTAAATTTAGGCTTGCATTTTTTGGAACTGGATCAATTTGTCATCATTTTAAAAATCCTAAATTAGATATCTCGAAATCTACGCATTTTTAGCAAAAATATGTAGAGAGAAAGAGAGAATTAAAATTTTTATGGCTTTTTAAAGTAAGTAAGTAAGAGAAAAAAAATATTGCCAAGTAATTAAAAAAAACGAATAAAAAAAAACACCGCAATTTTCTTTTTCTTAGATATGGACCAGGACCAAATCGGCCCTATTATATAAAGATTTTTTGGCGAGTACATACTCAACAAAGAATTTTTGATACATGAAACCGCCACAACAATATACACTCCCCTGTACAATATTTCGCCACCTAAAATTTTCTATTAATTTTGATGATTTATAACTTTTTTAGTTGCATTCCGATTTTCTTTTTTAATACGGACGTCAAATATTTGTTTCTAAAAGAAAAGAAACAACTAAGAATAATATTACGTGTATTACGGAGGTAAATAAATAAAAATCAATAAATATTTGTTTAACACTTGGCCATTTTTTTACGTCTACAATTTTTTTACGTCTACGTCTACACTAAATTAAAAAAAAATGTGTACAAATAAATTTTAACTTAAATTTTAAAAGTTACTACATTAACACGGATCGGTTAATCTAAATAAAGTTTTTTAACCTGTTCTGTTAACATTTTTTAGTTTTGTAATGTTTTCAGTCCCAGAGGAAAGCCTTAAATAGCATTAGACTCAGAGCCGGATTTAACTTTTTGCCGCCCATAGGCTAATATATTTTTGCGCCCTAATATGTCAATATTTTTTGGATACCAAAACGAAAAATTAAGCATTAAAAAAAGAACTTCATAGTAATTCTTACAAAAATTTAATAAACAAATTTACCAAAAGTAAATCATAAAAAAAATTAAACACCAATTCTTTAAAACAGGCAAATTTCATAACATAGAAACAAAATATAAATTAAAATGATAAAATAAATAAGTATTTTTAAACTATGTACCTATTATTTTATTATAGGCAAAACCCTATACTAACATTTTTCTTTGAACTTTTTTTTCTGCAAGATCATTAGTTATATCATTAAAATTTACGATTACATTTTTTTTTAATTATTCGTAAATTTGACGCCCCTAATATTTGCCACCCTAGATTTCATCCTACTCAGCCTTTGCGTAAATCAACCCCTGATTACACCATTACCAAGTATTTTTTGCAGGTATATCCTTTGTACAAACGTAATTTTAAAATTGTCCTTAGAACGTACATTGTAAGAGCGTATAGAATATCTCGGTATTAAGTGATTTTGTGGATAGGAAAGCATTAAATTATTCTTAATTTTAAATATTATTATTAGGTTGCAAATTTCTATGGTTTGCCATATTATAAGCCAACCCAACGACTTAAACATTACACTTATTGGTGGGTACTTATTGCAGCTCAAAATAATTCGCGTTACCTTATTTTGCAATATTTGTAATATATTAATTTTATGTTTCTTTAAAAGTATTAGACAATGTTATGGTTTCAGTAACGCTAAAATCTTGGACTTCCATTGTCTTTATTTGTTAATTGATACACAACGTTTCGGTTAGTGATGTATCTCCAACCGTTTTCAAGTGATAACTAAAACTATTCTTAAAAGCTACGACCTTATATACTATCCGTTGTTCACCGAAGCTTGACCAACTTGTCACGGTTCAGCAACGGCAGCCAGATATTCGGAATGTCTACACTAGGTTTGCTAAATACATTTTGATTGTTTGCAATTATTGCAGCTTCTTTAAATTTTCTTTTCTTCCAGTGGGTTTCTTTATGAATGATTTTTGCTTCCGACCATTGTATACGGTGTTGTTTTGACCATGCGTGTTCGGCAATCCCTGATTTCGACGTTTCACCTCGTTCCGTATGCTTTTTGTGCTCTTTAACTCTAACTTCTAGTGGTCTGGATATGTTGACGATACTTTTATTGTATGGACCGGTAATGACGAAGAACTTGAAGGTTTCTTAGAACATCTAAACTGTCTTCGACCATGTATCAAATTCACAATGGAGAAGGAACAAAATTCGGCTCTACCTTTTCTCGACGTTTTAGTCAAACGAAATAATGGACATATATACAGTAAAGCGCAACGTACTGCGAACATAGGAGGCTCCTGGGCGATTTTGGATGTACCCAATTCTAAAATACCAATAATAATTTGGTGGCTTGTATTTCAATTTCCGTCTCGTTTCCTCGCGTGGTTCATTTTTGGTTGGGACTGGTGGGGAGTGCGGTGATAAATTCGGAAGAATTATCTGCCCAGTTTAGTTCTGTACTACGTTTTTATTTTTAGTAAGAGGATGCAGTGTTTATAGGCAAGTAGCAGGAGCTAGCTAGCGTCAACCGACTTCGATCGGATTTCTTATCAGCCATAAATTTAAAATTAGTTGCTTACGGGACCTGAACGTTTGCTAGGGTCTTAAGAACAAACAGTTTTCCTAATAAAATAAAAGAATTTTCTCAAATAAATAATGGAACGTAGAAGATATTCTTAAAAAATAAATTAATGTGCATTCATAGAATAAAAAAAGAAAAACTCTTTGAAGTTATCGAAGATGCTCAAATAAACCACCTTCTTGAGCCAAACAATAACCAAGATTGTCATAAAACGCCTTCTGACATTTGCTAGAATGCTGAGGGTAATAATCCTAAAAGAATTTTCAATTTATAATTGCAATTCTTGTAGATTATTACCCTATTCTCCTAAACCATAAATTTGTGATTTTACGTGACCCAAGAAAAAAATCATTGTTTTTTCCATTTCCATTACAGTTTCACAAAATTGCATTCGTCTAAAATGATCATCAGAAAAATTTCATAGGTTTTTCTTACTTTGTAGGATCGGTATCCATTTTTCTCAGCACTCTACCCACTGATCTTCTGCTCAAATTAACCTGTTTTGCAATTGTATTAATGAAAATTGTAGGATTTTTAATAACACTTGCCACTACCATAATTTCCTTTATTTTCCTTTCGTTGTTTTCTTCTGGGACACTATCATGTTTATGTTTTTGGAGATAACAACCAAATGTCAGAAGGTTTTTAATGACTCGGTGAATAGTGGAAATCATGGGAGTCGGCCTGGTTGGAAATAAATTAATAAATAATTCCTAATTCCCCTAACAGGATTTTCACGGTGATACCATTTAATAATTTTAATTTTCTCTTCCAGTTCGTAAACATCCATTATTAATAATTATTATTTTATTAAAAAAACTTTTTGGTCGCAAATAATCGACACAGTAAAACTTTAGCTGTCGAGCGTTCGATAGTAAAGAATTATTTCAGGAATAAACGTATTGAGTTGATCGCTTTGCCGGCCGACGCGCGTCTTATGAATTTGTTTACCGAAAATTATTGATCGATAAGCAATGCGTGCGGCGTTTTTATTACATCCAAAATGCTCAGGATTGTCCTATGTTCGCAGTCCTCTGCGCTTTACTGTATACTTCGGTATACAGAAAACCTACCCACACTGGACAATATTTACACCAGAATTCCAATCACTCTAATGAAACAAAGCGAGGAATCATACGTACTCTATATAACCGCGCGGTGACCCTATGCAACAGTAAGGAATCTCTGCAAGCCGAAATAGGTAATATAACTAGGGATCTCAAGCAAAACGGCTACAGTGAGAGATTGGTTAAAGAAACAATCGATAAATATAAAGAGAAGACAAAGAACTCTAATTTGAACAAGACTACACAGGACCAAACATTTATGACTATTCCATATATTAAAGGAATTTCAGAAAAGATCCGCAGAATAGCGAACAGGTATACCATTAAAACAGCATTTAAATCCCAAACCACTCTGAAAGTATTCTTACTAAGACAAGACCGGACAATAATGTTTCAAAAAATGACTGTGTCTACCAAATTCCTTGTGAATGTGGTGAAGTATACATCGGGGAAACAAAAAGACCACTAGAAGTTAGAGTTAAAAGAGCACAAAAAGCATACGGAACGAGGTGAAACGTCGAAATCAGGGATTGCCGAACACGCATGGTCAAAACAACACCGTATACAATGGTCGGAAGCAAAAATCATTCATAAAGAAACCCACTGGAAGAAAAGAAAATTTAAAGAAGCTGGAATAATTGCAAACAATCAAAATGTATTTAGCAAACCTAGTGTAGACATTCCGAATATCTGGCTGCCGTTGCTGAACCGTGACAAGTCGGTCAAGCTTCGGTGAACAACGGATAGTATATAAGGTCGTAGCTTTTAAGAATAGTTTTAGTTATCACTTGAAAACGGTTGGAGATACATCACTAACCGAAACGTTGTGTATCAATTAACAAATAAAGACAATGGAAGTCCAAGATTTTAGCGTTACTGATATTAATTTTATCTTTATAACATGCCAACAACAAGGAGTTACAGTAGTTAGGGCGTGAATAAATTATTGTATTGCCCAGAGGCTTAAGTTCTGAGATATTCTGTAAAAAAACCTTCTTTTTTACAAATAAACTCAATATGTGCAGACAATTTTAGTTGAGGGTCAAGAGCAAAATCTAAATACATATTATAATTTTTTTCCAAAAACGCTATACACTTTGGGTTGGTACCTTGGACCATATATTTTGTTCAGAATATAATTTTAATTTATTTATACAAAGCCATTAATGCAGCGTAGAGATTTCCAAATTAATGTCAATAACAATTTAATCATAGTCCTTTCCGTTATTAAAAGAAGCATGTCGTCCGCAAAATAAACTTTAGTCTGAATTTTTAAAAAATTATATGAAGATCTTTTATGTAAATTATTAACAAGATCGGCCCCAACACGCTTCCCTGCGAAACACTTAAATCGTGTCTAAAAGGCTCTAACACAAAACCCTTTACTTTTGTTCTATGGTACCTATCAGTAAAATAATTTTTGAGCCACTTTAAAGACAGACACTCCGTAGTTTTCTTGCTCTCGTACAAGATTTTCACGATTAATAGTCTTAAACGCACACCTTAAGTCTAGAAAAACACTGACGATAACGTTACCCCCACTGATGTCTTTACGCCACTTTGTGCATAAGTACTATAGTGCAGATTCGCCTGAATGTCATCTCAAAAGTCGCACTGACTAGGAAAGATAAAGTTACACACCACTATTTCTATAAGCACCACTTTATCAGTAATTGGAAGTAAGATGGTAGGTCTCAACGCCTCTGGTCTTGTTTTGTACTTTGAGTTTCAGCACAATTACACTCACTTTTGTTTCCTGCGGGACGCTGTTTGTCGTCAAAGAAGTGTTACTAAATGAAGCAGTGGATAACCAACTTGATCAAAAACACTTCTTAAATGCTTTATATTACAGATCTTATCAGATTTCGACCTATTTTTTAGACTCATTACTATATTTTTTAATTGGGATTAGTTAACTAAGTTAAAACTTTCAAGTTTTGCCTCTTTAGGGTCATCACCCAGCTATAATCAAAATCTTGAGTTTGATTTGAAATACTTTATGTTATTTCAGATTGTGGTTTCTCCATAAAAGTTGTTAAAATTTTCTTCCAAAGGTCCCGTGTTATGTGAAAAAGATATATTCTTAAATATGGTTTCGTTATTCTTATTACCACCCACTAACGGCCGAGTGATGATCGCGTTGTTAAATTTAGCAATGGACTTGTGTGATATTTTAACCATTTATAATATTTTTTTTTCTAGGCATTGAAGCTATAATGTCAGAGTTTTTCAATGATACTACAACAGCTTTCTATGTTATTCTGATTGTATGGCTTGCCGATCAGTATGACGCTATTTGTTGTCATACGCCAGTCACGAAGCGACACTGGTTAAAGTAAGTACCTTCTTGTTACAAGAAACTTATTTTTTTACAATTTATACTTTTACTAATACTAATATATAGTTATTTTCGCGGTTATTATATTTTGCGTTTGTTGTTTTGGTTTTACATACAGTGACTCACAGCCAAAATGATGCAGTTGCATTTAAAGTAATTTAAGTGCCAACTGGAACCCAAGAAAAATTATTTAATAAACAACCAAATTAATTAAAAATAAATAATCGCCTGTTAGTTAACAACAGATTGCTTTATTTTGACAATAAATTAACAAACAAGAAAATTATAATACTTTAATATCAGGTCAGCATTATTTCATCTCACAGCCAAAATGATGCATAAATAAATAATACGATAAATTATGAACAATATGGCTACTAAGTGACGTTTAAACAACTTTTAGTATTTTGTTGCCCCCCTTTCATTATCAATAACCGCTTAAAGATGTTTTTGCATTAATTCCATCAATTTATTTGTGTATTCTTTGGATATAATATTCCATTCTTTCGTTATTTTTATTTGTAACCTATCTTTATTATTTATTTGACTTTTGTATACAGGGTGGGCATATAAGCGAGGTAAGCGGCTGTATCTCAGGACCTGTACATCTGACAACAATGGTTTTTTTTATTATTATAAAAGTGGCCATGAGAAAATTCTGGAAATTATTTTCAAGTTCCGTATTTCACCGCTAGAGGCGTAACTAAAAATTAAATAGGAAAACGTTTTTTTTTCCGAAAACTCATATATTAGCCTATATTTTTGATAATACTGTTAGAAAGCTTAGAAAATTCTCTATTATTTTGGATTAAGGCTAATTGGCGTACGACCGATAGTAGGGGTGGGGGAAGCTCTTGAAAGTGTAATCATTAAAATCGGTGTAAATTTTAAACCACTTATTCGATTTCAGCAAGTTAAAATTTGTTTGCAAGATAAATAAGGCTTTTTTAAATATCCGTTGTCCTTATCGCTCTACAGTTCCCAATAAAAGAGCTAGAGGGCGCAATTCGTAATAATTCCAGTTTTTTTCATTTTACTGCAAAAATTTAAATCGAACGGTATATTTTTGACATCATATTTAAAAAGTAGATAAAATATGCAAAAATATTGTGGAAACCCGACGATGATATCTTTGCTCGTTTTAAACTTATAGCGAATTAAAGTTTTTTTTTTACGCGCAGAGTCAAAACTTATGTACCGCCATCTAGCGTTCGGCCCTAGAATGTCTAATTAACATTATTATACTTGATTTCTCAAGCTGTTAATAAGATACATCCTGTTGTCATAATTAATAAATTAATACTTTAACTAATAGATCACAGCATTAAGGGATGATAATTTGATTTTCTTAGGATAATTATTTATTAACGAATTGCTCTTTATATTTAAATGATGGTCCTGAAAAGGACCGATTTTAAACCCAAACATATTAGGTTCCTAATGCCTCGATAGATGTTCAAACTGCTTTTCATCAAATTCCAAACAAGCTTCCAATCTTTTTTGGGTGGATAAAACTGCTGCGATTTCAGCAACTGATAATTTATTAATGGCATCACGGATTCTGTGTTCCATATCATGTCTAGTTGTGGATGGAGTTTGGTACACAATATCTTTTAAACAACCCCATAAGTAAAAGTCGAGGCATGTTAAATCGGGTGACCTGGCCGGCCAAGGAAATAGACTTCCCTTCCGATCCAGCGCCCTTGAAATACATGGTCCGTCTCACTTCCAATGTCAAATCTTCCATTAAAATGAGCAAAGCATTTATTAAAAAATCCAAAAAAAATATTACCGGTTAATGTGCCATCAAAAAAAAAGGACCAATAATTTTCGTTCCGATAATGCCACACCACACGTTTACACTCCAGCGGCCTTGGTGCTGGACTTCTCGCATCCAGTGGGGATTTTCAGCCGACCAATAATGCATATTATGCCTGTTAACTCTACCACCGCTACTAAAAGTAGCTTCATCGGTCCACAGAATATGTGACAAAAAATGCCTGTTTTCGCGAATCATTGCTAGCATCCATTGACAAAAATCAATTCTGCGCTCAAAATCATGTTCGTTTAAGGCTTAGTGTAGGATTATATGGTAGAGGTGTAGCCTTAAAATAAAAAGAAATGTCTATTATATTCAAGGAGTAAATTATATTAAAAATGTGAATTAAAAAGGTGCGCTAATGCAATTACTTACTTGTGATTTTTTAGTATATTTCGAACAGTATCTATCCAAATCTAAAGCTAACGCCCGAGTTCCAATATGCTCATTAAATTCTACGTAGGCCAACACATTAATAATGTTTTCTTCCGTTCTTCCAGTAGTGCGACGCCTTCTTAATCTGGGCCGACTAAAACTTCCAGTATCGCGTAGTCGCTGTACCAAGCGTGGAAATACTTTTCTGCCGTAATGACTGCGATCTGGATACCGAATGGCATACTGCCTTCTCAGCTATTGCTGCATTTTGAAAGCACTCGAAGAAAACCGCAATCATATCAACAGCTTCATCATTTGTAAGAGGCATTTTACAAAAAAATCGCGCAAAAAATATTTAGATACCAAATTGACAAGAATTAAAGGCATCTAATAAATACTTGACGTTTCAAAAAATATTATTTGACAATTTCTTTTGTTTTTGCCGCCTACTATACGTTAATTAGACATTCTAGGGCCGAACGCTAGATGGCGGTACATAAGTTTTGACTCTGCGCGTAAAAAAACTTTAATTCGCTATAAGTTTAAAACGAGCAAAGATATCATCGTCGGTTTTTCACAATATTTTTGCAAATTTTATCTACTTTTTAAATATGTCAAAAATATACCGTTCGATTTAAATTTCTGCAGTAAAATGAAAAAACTGGAATTATTACGAATTGCGCCCTCTAGCTCTTTTATTGGGAACTGTAAAGCGATAAGGAGAACGGATATTTAAAACAGTCCTATTTATTTTGCAAACAAATTTTAATTTGCTGAAATCGTATAAGTGGTTTAAAATTTACACCGATTTTAATGATTACACTTTCAAGAGCTTCCCCCACCCCTACTATCGGTCGTACGCCAATGAGCCTTAATCCAAAATAATAGAGAATTTTCTAGGCTTTCTAACAGTATTATCAAAAATATAGGCTAATATATGGGTTTTTGGAAAAAATACGTTTTCCTTATTTAATTTTTAGTTACGCCCTCTAGTGGTGAAATACGGAACTTGAAAATAATTTCCAGAATTTTCTCATGGCCACTTTTATAATAATAAAAAAAATTCCATTGTTGTCAGATGTACAGGTCCTGAGGTACAGCCGCTTACCTCGCTTATATGCCCACCCTGTACTCAATTCTTTAAATTTGTTCAAAGAATTTCGATGACATTCAAATAAAGCGAGTGGGAAGGTGTTTTGATGACATGGGCAATTATAGAGTAACCATTTACGAACTAAGTAAGAGATCTGTTTGGGATCATTGTCGTGGTAAAAGCAAAAGTTTTTATTAATTATAAAGTTTTCTGCACTAGTCCTAAGATGCTGCCTTAAAATATTTAAATACATATACTGGTTCAGGTACCCTCAATAAAATGGATACTGCCTACCCCAGCAGATGTCATACAGCCCCATAGCATAACACTTAAATTACTTTAAATGCAACTGCATTATTTTGGCTGTGAGTCACTGTATATAACTGTCAAGGTTTCCTAAACTTAATACTACTTTAAAGAACGTACCTTATTTTATTTTTTAATATTAAAACAAAATTTAAATATTTTTGGCCTAACTAGCTGTGGCCAGTTAAGGAAAACAAAATCCTATAAGACAATTATTTTTTGTCTTATGATGTCTCGGTTAGTCGATGTATCTATGTTTTTCCTTTTTGAACTATAATAGTATTTTAACAATATTTATAATTAAAATATATACCAATAATTCAAATAAATTTAATATTTACAAAACCCGAAAGAGTAAAAAATACCATATTTCTTTAACATTTAGAAACGTTACCACACAACAATATAAAGTTTGTACCAAAAAGAACCAATAAATACTAAATAAATACATAACTAACCAGGACAAGGTCCGAGGACCAAGCTTCAGTTACCGTCAAGAGTATATAAACTATCTTAAATCTCGGATATTTTGTTTATTTCGATGACAATAACTGTTCTGTATTTACATATCTACCTAGTAGACGGAAAGCTGGAGCCGAAAAACCATTGTCATCAGTAATATGGAGTTTTTCCCGTAAAACATGTTCATTTAGTATTGTTAATTATGTTCCCGCGCGGGCTGACAATCTATTGGATACAGGGGGTAGCAATAAGGGGGTGAAAGTGCAAAATTTTTGGGAAAAAATTGTCATCGAAAATATGCTTCAAAATTTTCCCAGGTGAAGGTCTTAACCCCCTCAGCTGAAATCCCTTAGCTGTATCCACTTAGCTGACAGCTAGGTGGATACAAAAGTGGTGTCGGTCGTGGCGGATAAGGGTAAAGAGGGTAAAAATTTAGGCAAAAAATCGTCATCGATAATTTTGACAACTTAAAGTTGTTGGGCAATTTTTGGGTCCATTTAAAGAAGAAAACTTTATATGAACCTATGTCCAAAACGTCCTAAGTTTTAAGTTACAAGGTGGTAAAATTTTCAAAAATACATCATTTATTATTAATATCAATAATACCACTAGGGATATTTTAATAAAATTTGGCATACATGTACTATGTATCAAGAGGCTTTTTTAGTGTACTACATTTTTTTATTTTCACCAGTGGCATTCGTACGGAATTTGACCAGCCTATTTTGGCAGATATTAATGGTACGTCACTGATTTCTCTTAAAATAAAAATATTTTAAAATCCCCAATCATTTATAAGCAAAGTTAATCCTTGATTTTTTTCAATCCGATGCTCGGTGTTCGCTTAAAAAAATAAAAACATTTTCTCTGCATGATCATAACAATATTGGTAAACAATATCACCATGCAGGAGATCAAAACTGCTCATAATATTTTTAGTCCGACGCACGGTTTTCACCTAGAAAAATTAAATCTAGATATTTCTCTGCATGGTGGTATTCTTTACCGATATTGTTATGATCATGCAGAGAAATGGTTTTTATTTTTTTAAGCGAAAACCGTGCATCGGATTGAAAAAATCAAGTTATTAACTTTGCTTATAAATGATTGGGGATTTTAAAAATATTTTTATTTTAAGAGAATCAGTGACATACCATTAATATCTGCCAAAATAGGCAGGTCAAATTCCGTACGAAGGCCACTGGTGAAAATAAAAAAAATGTAATACACTAAAAAAAGCCTCTTAATACATAGTACATGTATGTCAAATTTTATTAAAGTATCTATAGTGGTATTACTGATATTAATAATAAATAATTTATTTTTGAAAATTTGACCACCTTGTATCTTAAAACTTAGGACTTTTAGGACATAGGTTCATATAAAGTTTTCTTTTTAAAATGGACTCAAAAATTGCCCAACAACTTTAAGTTGTCAAAATGGCTGACATATTATCGATGACGATTTTTTGCCTAAATTTTTACCCTCTTTACCCTTATACGCCACCTAGCTGTCAGCCCCCTTGGGATTTTAGCTAAGGGGGTTAAGACCTTCACCTGGGAAAATTTTGAAGCACATTTTCAATGATGATTTTTTCCCCAAAAATGTTGCACTTTTACCCCTTATTGCTACCCCCGTATCCAATAGGTTGTCAGCCCGCACGGGAATATAATTAACAATACTAAATGAACATGTTTTACGGGAGAAACTCCATATTACTGATGACGATGATTTTTCGGCTCCAGCTCTTAGACCATAGATTATTTAGACAGGAATGCGTCGATCAACTTTTTTTCCACTTTTGACAATAAAGCGCCATTTTTTGTTGTTGTGAATTTTAATTTAATAACGCAAAAATCAGATTTGTAGAAAATTATTATTATTTTTTTAATTATGCAAAAATGCGTATTTGTTTTACTGGCATAATATAAAACTTGTACTTTATGATGGTTAAGATGTTGAGGAAACGTTGATAATTTTATTAGTGGCTAAACTGTATATTTCATATAAACTGAATATCTGAGTTTCAAAGCTACGGTTTAGAATTACACTCTTATGGTCATAGGTATTCCTAATGAGTGCTATTTTTTTATCTTTTTGTTCATCCTGAATATAAAAATTATGATACGCTGCAAATTTAACATAATTTGTCTAAAGCTGGACCAGTTGGTCGTCTAAAAACTTTTTATAAAGTTTTATAATTTAATTTTGCTAAAGTTCTTCAATGCTTAAACTCGAGGCGGTTTGAGGTAGTAACTCCAAAAGCCGCTATAATTAAAAGCGCATAAATTAAATCAAAACGGTAATGGATGGAACATATGTTATTTTTCACTGGGGTTACCTATTTTGAAGTATTAATTATTGCATCTCATGAAAATAGTTAAAAATTACTTTGCTGCTAAAAACTCATGGAAATTAACATATTTAAAAGAAATTAATTTGACAGGCTGAGACGTGTCGGAAGCGGTACCGATAATAAGGACATGGATCAGTTTCATTTAAGTCCTTAACTTGTGTCAAACTAAATTATTGATAAAACTTCGTATTGTTATCTATCAGTCCTTGATATAATGTTGATAAATAAATGATATCAAAAATATTTACCCGTTGCTTACACATATTTATGCGCTCAAATTTGATATCGAAAATGTGCCATATTTTATATACAACCTCTTTGTATTTTGATAAGGCGCGTGGAATTGCGCAGAACAAATATTTTTGTCTCGCAGAAAGTATACCTTTTAAAGTTCAAATATTTATATATTTTTTCTTCTTCTAACTAGTCCTTTAGATAAATGTCTTGGTCTCGTAAATAGGGTTGAATCTTTTAACCAGTACAACAATTACCCCTGCTTGTATAAAGTAAAAACAATAGCTGTACTATTATTAAACACGCTAGAATAATGACTTTAATAATCTATTAAAATTTTATAAAACAAATCCTTACATAAATATTTATATTAAAAAAAAAAACAACAAAAATGTTGGGTTGGATTTCTCGAGCGCACTCTCCTACAGAGGCAGTCTTGCTGTTAGGCCGTGCGAAAGAGAAAAAAGAATAGGTTTATAACCGTTTTTCTCTCACTCCAACGTGCTGATTGGTCGGTGGGAGGAGTACATACTCCGCTCTGTCGGCAAATTGGTCGGTATCTCCTTGTCGACCGATCAGCCCGTTGGAGCAAGAGAGACACCTATTTTTCTTTCTTTCTTGCACGCAAAGCGGCAAGGTTGCCTCCACAGGTATATGCTCAAAGGTTAGGTGAATTACTGGGTAAGGAATGCTTCAAACATTTTTTCTAGTAAAAATGAGAACTTCTTAGTTTCGAAAATCGAACTTGAGAATATGCTATCAGATTTTTTCTATCTCTTGTAGTTTTCCCAATACCTTGATATACTTCATCAAAAGGTCCCTACCCTGTGCAATACTGGGGCACCTACGTTAAGGTTATTTTTTTTACTATTTTTGTCAAGAAATTTTAACTATCTACTTTATCTAACTAATACGAATGTATTTTTTAGTAATATACCTTGTTTTTTAAAATTGCAAAATAAGGATTGAAAAATTTTAACATGAGTGATACGAAGGCAAAATTAAACTTTTTTACGTTAATCAATAAATACTATTTTTATATTAATTTAAATAGTACGCATGTTTAATAACCCCAAAATGTTGCCAATTAAAATACAAAGGTCACAGTTGGGTGGCAGTAACTACTGTAAAAACCTGAAACATACATACACAACAGTTACTGCTACCTAACTGTGACTTTTGTATTTCTATTGACAACATTTTGGGGTCAAATACCTTTACTATTTAAAATAATATTCAAATGGTGTTTATTGTTAAAAGTGAAAAAGTTATTTTATTTCTACATCAGTTATCTTAAAATCGTAATTTTTATCGTTCCAAAAAACGCAGTAATGGAGGCTAAAATTTTCATAAAAATAATATCGCGAAGTAAGTATTTAACTAACAAAACCTTACTATGGGTTAGAAGAAGAAGAAGAAGTTTTTAAAGTTTTATTAATCTACCAAAAAAAAAACAACTTATCCTAGGTGGCTCAGATTCTTTACATAAAATTGCTCGCGTGTTTATTATATTTTATTGAAAAAAATCTAATTGTTACTGACATTAATTTAGTGAAATTGCCGTTAATTTAAAGCTTAAATCTGCTAGCATTTCGGCTAGCGGAATGGGACCGTGGCACACGGATTTTATTTATTATCCTTTAATATATATGCTTTTTCAAATAATAAAACAGCAGCTATAATTAAATTTTTTAGACCGCATTGACAAAAGTCGCGCGCTATTTCTATTAAAACGGAATTGATCATGAACGACAAAATGTGAACAAACAGCAATTTAATTGAACGTACATGAAATGGTTATGGAACGGAACGTAGTAATTTTTCTTGACGACTTTAATGTTTCTAATAAGAACTTGTTCTGACCTTCAAATCTGTCCCTTAAGGCAGAGCAGCCAAAACGCAGTGGGTTAGGCGCTCTTCAGTTACACAACCACACAAAAAAAGGGGTCTGTACCTTACATACCATGTATGTTCTTCTTCTGGACACGAATCTGGGGTCAAAACTAAGGTATCAAAAAAATTTCCCAACCTCAAGAAACCGTCCAAAATACGAAAAAATTAAGAAATAATACCAACCAAAATACAAAAATTTGTTTTTTTAATTTCTAAATGTATATTTATTTTTAAAAAAATACCCTTCCAGTTGATGTTTCAACTGACATATTTTCGTAACCTTAAAAATCACCATTTTCCAGAAATCTACCTTTTTAAACCAAATTTGGTGTACAAATGTTTTAGGAGAATCCGAACTCAGATTTGGACATTTAAGATGGAGGGTCCAATATGGCGGACGGATTTTTAAAAATTATTTGATTTGATTTTTTAATATATCGTCCGCCATATTGGTTCCTCCAATTCAAATTTTGAAAATCTGACTTCGGATTCGTGATAATTGACCCCCAAAATCTCTGTATACCAAATTTGGCGTAAATCGATTAATTTTTGAGAAACGGTAATTTCTATCGTTGATTTTAAGGTTACAAAAAAAAACGTTACGTGACTTCAATTCTGAAGATGGGTTTTCATTTTCCATGGTCATTTTTTCATTGTTTTGACCCCGGATTCGTATTCAGGAGGGAAAAATTCTTTGAAATACATACAGCGTGTCTACTTAAGTTCTCTACATATGGAAAACTTTTTTATGATGGAAAACACTTTTAATAAAAGGTTTTATGAAAAAAAAAGGTATTATTTATACAAATTAAGGTTTGGACGCCCTGTAGAATGGCTATTGCTAAATGAGACACTAAGAATAATATAACTATACACAAGTTTTTATTTACAATAAAATATATACATTACTATATCACAAAATATCGTGTAATACGCCAGTGAGGCATATCAGCACCCAATTCAACGTTTATGACTATACAGTTTCTAAAAAGTAAAACAAAATTTCTCTTAAATTTTTTTAAAATTTAGTTTACTTTAAAAATATACTAAAAAGGAAAAGGTTTGAAATTACCCCTTTTTTACCAAAATTTACTCAAAAAATCAAAGAAAAATTTAGCAAAGAAATTTATTTAAATTTTAATAGAAACGAAACACCTTCCGAAGCCTATAAGGAGTAAATCTATCGACGTTACGACACAATTAGAGATTCTTTTTTTTATCACTATAGAAGTTAAAAAATTTAAAGTCAAATTCAGAAATTATTTACAGTTTTTGTGACACCCGGTATCACTTGCCACTTCTGTGACACTCGGTACAAATTATTTACCAACCATTTTATTAATACGTTTAGATATTACCTGCAGCTAATCTCCTACAATACCATTCACTAAATCACTTCCATAAACACTACTTTAGCTAACGCCTGCCCTGGTACAGTTCTTTACAATCACTTTAATTACAACTTGCCTTTAAACTTTGCGTAGAATGTGTCAATCTTAAATTGGCACCGAGAGCATTTTTAAGGTAGCTTTACTAGCTTAGAGAAATCGTACACTTTCGTACAGACCTTTCATTTTGAATTGGTTACAGAAATAGATGTGCTAGTCAATTTTTTTGAACTAATACGGAGAAGTAGTATTGCACTACCATGGAAAACTAAAACTTTCATAAAATATTTAAGAGAACATTTCGGAGCCTCGCCCGAAATGTTAGAGAGACTTTCAAACGATGTGCACGTTTCGCTGCAATTCGTCTCACTGAATTGAATCTTTTGACTCACGCTGGTCGGGCTTTCTTGATTTTTTCCCTCTCCGCGACTTCCTGTCCCTTCGGCGTCGCTCGAAGGGCCCGAGCTCTCATTAGATGACTCGTCTTGCTAAGTAATCACAGAGTTATGCAGTCATGCCGGAGCGCGGCTGTGGCGCTCGAAATCAATTCGTTTGTTTGTTTAGTTATTTTTAGATTGGAAAAAAAATTTCTTCATACCTCAGCGGTGTTGCCACGATTATAAGGGTAATTTACTTGTGGCTATAAAAAAATAGCATTTATGTTGCAAGATGTGTTTTTGCAACATACATATTACTTTTATATATTTTTTTTGGTGGTTATGTTATCAAAAAACCTAACTACTTTCCTCAGTTAGAATTTGGGTATAAATGACCCACAGTTTTACGTTAAAATGTTTGTACCCTTTTCACGCCGTATCTCACTAACAGTTTGCCTATATAGATTTCCCTGTATCTTACTTTTGTGTAAGATCCTTGCACACCAAAACATCTGTGTGTTGGTTTCTATAACAAAATCCTTAAAAACCATTTATTTTGTTTGTAAGTTAAAATATCAAAGGCAAAAATCAAAGAACCCTGGAAGACACAGACGAGCATAATTGCATTTGTTCTAACTGACGCCACAACAAGAACTGCTTAAATTTTGAACGAATTTAACTTTGGGGAAATTGAATTATTAAACTTCATAAAAAGTTTAAATGCGAACAACTTGTCCAACGCCCATCTGAACGTTAAACAGATTACACCGGATTAAAGGCATATTGCTTGTGGTTTTACTTCTTAATAAAAATTTAATAATCAATGGGCTAAAAGTTTTAAGTTGTAACAAGGGAGTTTTTACATAGTTTCCAAAATATATTTGCATTTGTTTTAATTTAAAAAGTTTAAACACCAAGTAAACAACAAAAAGAAGTTTGCGGTTTTTGCATGTTTCATTCCTTGTTATATTAGCATTAAAGACCATCTTATCGCTATTTAGTTTAAAAGGGTGTTGGTAAATTGAAAGGTTACAGATTAAATACCTGTTTTGTTACCCATTTATCAATATACAAACTGCCTCCCAGGCATAATAATCATATATTAATATAAATATAAACCTATTGAAATATCCATTTATTTTATGTATTAGCCCAGAAAATGAATCATTTTGCCTAGCAATTTTTCAAAATGCATAGAATGACTTAAAATTTTGACAGTAGGTAGGGAATAGTCCAAGAATCAAAATATATATCATCTGAAGGGCGCCTTTACCTCGGGGGTGGTTGCCAAACCATCTCGGGGGTGAATTTTTTATATTTTGACTACAAGCATCGATAGAAAAATGATTTTTAAACAAAAAAAAGTTCTATGCATATTTTTGGTAAAATGCATACTTTTCGAGTTATTAGCGATCGAAAGTTGGAGTTTTTCGTCGATAAAATCAACGTTTTTAATCGTTTTTTCTTTGCAAATAACTTGAGTATGCATTTTATCAAAAAAACTGTAAATAACAAAATTACAGCTTTAAAAAAAAACTAATAAAATGGTTTTTCTGTAATTGCTGTGGGACCCATACAAACCAAGTGGTGGTTTGTTAAATGTGAGCTGTTATTCATCAAACACAAAATTTCAGAGTTTCAAAGGCAAATAACGCAAAATCTATGTACATATCTACGGGGAAACTAATAATTACTTTTAAGAAACATTTACAAAGACCTTTCTTTTTTTTAGAAATGAAAAAGGTATGTATCACAAAATTTGAGTGAGTTATGATTAAAATAAGGTTAGACCAAAATTTGTTAAGTACAAAATTCTTCGAAAACAACCCTCTAATTACCACCCTAATTAAAGGGTGTCGTAGCCCTTTTTTAATTCTCTTTATCTATGTATTATAAATACATTCTAAAATTAAAACCAATTGAAATTCCTTAATTAAAAAAAATAGAGCTGCAAGTGAAAATCAAATTTTAGAATAGAAAAACTAAGGGAGATACGTAAAAATTACTAAGGTATCAAAATTTGGTTTTTTGAATTACAAACATTTTGCTTTTTTTAAATTTACTGCATGATGGAAACTAAGTGAGATATAAACAATTAAAATGCGCATGTATAGACAAACACTACCTTGTTTCAGCCCTTTAAACTTATCCCTTTAAAAAAGTAAGGGTTTTAAACAGTTTTAATATGTAGGACCTTATAGCGCTTTAAAAAAATCAACAAAATGGTTTTTTAAAGAACTTTTTATCACAAAAACCGAGGAAGTTATGCTTAGAAAACCTTTTTTTAGCATTCTAAAAGCCCAAATCGGACGGTAAGTTAAGCTTAATTCCAAATTTCATGCTAAACACTGTAATAATATATTAATTTTTTAATAGAAGTTGATTTTTAAGGTCTTTATATTAATATTTCAAGTAATGTTTCAAAGAAACAAAATACTACTTTTTTATTTTATTTGAGACAAATTTTACTCAACTTAAGCTTTAATGTATAGTTTTATAGGTTCTAGCAATAAAGGGTAGTTTTCATCGTTAAAAAAACGAGATTTTGAAGAGGAGGAAAAGTTAAGCTTAATCCCAAATTTTCATGCAGATGTATGCTTTTTGAAAAAATTGCCAGGGTTTGCACTTTTTTCAACTTCGTTTCCTGGACTTTATTTTTCCCAATTTAGTCGACTACTTCTACTATGAATCTTTATATTATTAAGAGTGATAATTTATGAGTTATAAATAATCATAAGTATAGTTTAAAAAGCGCTTAAAAAGTGACGAAAAGCGGTGGACTTGCACAAACAAGAAGTGCAAATCATTTGTTCTTAGTGCTGGTTAGTTCTAGTTATAGTAAAAATAATAATAATAATAATAATATGATCTAGTATATAATATATTATTTTTTTTATTATTACCCGTTCCAATTTATTAACCGAAACCGACTTTACAAGTGTAGTTTTGGGTAAATACAAAGTTTGGGATCCGGTTTACATATTAATTTTAGGCCTTTTATTCTCGGGCGGCAGTTTATGTTTCCATTAAAATACCTTTTTTAAAAGGGACGCAAAATAAAAGATCATTAATGATTATTTGATAAAAAAATTTAAACACGTCCCATGTTCAAATTCTAGAGAGATTAGGAAGTTTGGGAACACATTTTCAAGTAGCAGGTTCTATAGTTTGCACTTTCTATGGATAAAAAAAACGATCGGAGTGGGAAGTTCAGTGCCTGTCAAGATGAACTATAAATTGATGCAAAAGAATGACTTTAGGCGGTGCTCTATTGGGAGCCGCTAGAGGAAGAATTATAGTGGATAGTTCCTCGGAGCAGAAGCCGTTGAAATACCTATGAAAGAGTCACTCCCTTACAATTTGTTAATGGGAAAGAAAATTAGCTTTTCCGTAAAAGTTAAATCCTTAATGGGACGAACGGTTCTTCTTTGGATGAAATTAAGAATGTTTAGAGCTGTGGAAGGCGCCATTCCCCAGGCATGGAAACTATATTCCAGTAAAGGTCTGATTTGGAATACATACAGGGAAAGAGAAAATTTTGGTTGGAAAAAGAAATCCAAGATTTTTTAAAGCTGCTCTAACTATGAAAACAAAGTGTTTAAGCCAATTTAGGTTATTTTTAAAAGTAGCTCCCACAAGGTTAAACGACTCTTTGTTCTGAAGAATCTGAAGAACGATGAGCATTGGCAGACTTTTTTGCGATAGCGAACATTTTTTTTAAGCATTAAAGTGGACCAGATTTTTGACCACTTAATCCAATATTAAGTCCTGTGGAAGAGATATCAGCATTACCCTAAGCTTGTTTTCTAAATTATGGATTATGCCTAAGGAACTTAATATTAAAGTAAAGGATATTATCGTCATCTGAATAGACAAACTCATTTTTAATAAATATCTGTACTTAGGCTTTCTTCACAAAAACTATTTTTACAATTAAGTATTATTTACTAAACATGCGAAATGTTGATAAGTAAAATCAACATAATTTTCTTGATGTTATGCAATTCTTCTTAGATTTTTGTCGATTATGAAAACCAGTCTTGCGTTAAGTATAAAATAATTGCGTGTATTATAGTATTGTTTAAAACCGTTTGTATTAATAAGGCTTATGTTATAAAAAGTTAATTAAAGAGCTTATCATCCAGTCTTTATACATATTTAAATTTATAATTTATACAGAATAACCCCATCAAACCTCTCCCTGATAAATAATGCCTCCCTGATTATCATCGCCTTGATACAACATCAACCTTATCTTATCCTATAATTTGGATCTCCAATTGAAAATTGTTGGGTTATATTGAACAATAGAGATTCTGATTGAATTAATTGCGGCTAACCGGCATCTACAGCCACTTCAAAATTGGTTATCCAAAATAAACAAACGTGTAATTGATTAGGCATTCATCGTTGCAAATGGTATTAATGAGCTCATAGTCTCATAAATAACGTATTGTAAAAATACACCCTCTCGCTACAATGTTATCCACTTAAACAGCTCCTAATAAGTGAGTTGTCATTGATAGCTATAATTTCTGTGGTATGCTTCCATGATATATAAGATAGCACATAGCCCAACTTTTATAATATTAAAAATAACCGACTTATAATTTAAAAACATTATAAAATAATGAAAAATTGAGTAACATTAATTTAGAGAAAAAATGACTTAACTTTTATTCTGCTTAGTTCTGGTTTAAAGTGCTTATCCGCTTTTTATAATTGTTTAATTATTTTTTGGTTAATTTGGGATAGTCTAAATAATACCGCAACAAACTCAAATAATTTTCATTGACGTAAATCCTCTTTGTGTCAATTCTTGCAGAAAATGGAATGCTGTTAACATAAAAAAACTTTTTAAATATAATTTGGACAAAAATATTTTTTGTATTCGCTCCAAAAAGGGAGTATTTCACAGATTAATTTCAGTCCGTAAAATGAATCTTTTTCGGACTCAGTTCAGGCTCAGGCGTTGTCAAACGACAGGGTCTTTGATTAAAATTACCATGTGGCTTCTGGAGCCTTTATTTTTGAAGACAAAAAAAATGTTTTATATAAAAATTGTAGGTTTTTTGCCATATTATATTTTGAAATTATCAGTAAAAAATGGAAAAATATAGGCAACTTCAACTTTTTTAAATGGAACACCCTGTATATTATGCGCTACAATAAAAGATCTTTTTTCTGATTTCAAATATATATATATATATATATATATATATATATATATATATATATATATATATATATATATATATATATATATATATATATATATATATATATATATATATACAGGGTGTAAAAAGTATGATGCTCACTATTTTAATCGGCGATAGTGGAGCTCAAAATAAGTTGAAAAAGCCCAGAACATATAGGTCAAAAGTCAATTGTTTTCAAAATATTGCCTTTTAAAGTTTAAAAAAATTGGCAACACCGCACCCGTTTCGTCGAAGTGACTCGGAACTCCGAACGTTTTTTTGCGACAATTTGCATGTTTACACTTTTTTTAAGATGTTCATTTACATACAAATAATAAAAATTACTTTTTGCAATTTATTTTGATATTTAATTTAATTAAATTTAGGTAAAAACAATAAATAATTATTGTTTGGTTTTTATTTGTAATTAAAAAATAGTCGTACTTACCAAAAGAATGGGCTAAATATCCATTTTAAGAACACAAATTATAATGTTTTTAAATAGCACTTTTTTATTTTGCTTAAAGAATAGAAAGTCTCTAATTATAAAAAAAAGCAGTTACATTTACGTTTAAATAAGTTGCTCAAAATGTCCTCCACTTTCACCACAAGCCTCACTTCGACGAACCCAGTTTTCGCGTACTCTTAACACTCGCCTTCTGTGCTTAATTAATTCAGCCGAATTAAAAATTTTATCACGAAGTTGAGCCTCAGTTTGAATTTCACCATCCCCGTAAACAAGTTGTTTAAGATCACCCCAATACCAAAAATCTAAGTCTGGAGATCTCGCGGGCCATTTTCTTGGTTCTGGAGCATTTCTGCCAATCCAACGATTTGGATAATTGGTGTTTAAATGTTCAACGACTCCTCCAAAAATATGAGGTGGTGCCCCATCATGAAGAAACCATAAATTTAGCCTTTGTTGCAAGGGCAAGTCCTCCAAGGCTGATGTAAATTTTGTGACAAAAAATTTAAATACGCTGGCCCTGTAAGATTTGGAGGTAACTCGAAAGGACCAATTCCATTATCACCTAGAATACCCGCCCAAATTTTTATTTTAAAACGTTGTTGAAAATGGGCCTCGTGAATGGTATGGGGTTTTCTTGTGACCAAGTATGTGTATTATGGAAGATTAATATCCCATCTCTGGTAAAAGTACATTCATCAGTAACTAAAATGCTACCAAGAAACTGGTGATTTTCATTGTTTTTTTGCAAAAACCATTGACAAAATACTAATCTGCGTGGAAAATCTTCGGGTAGTAAAGCCTGCACACGTTGATGGTGATAAGGATAAAGAAGATTTTCCCGTAAGGTCCTGTGAATTATGGACTGTGATATGTTTACTTCGCGGCCTAATGACCTCGTACTAATACCAGGATTTTCTTCCGCAATTTCCAAAATTCTGTCCTCTTGTTCCACAGTTATGTGCCTCCCAGATCCTCTATTTATATTTCTCGGTTGCACACACCCGTTTCCAACTCTTTGGTACATTTGTACTATGGGTTCGAAATGGATGTATTCGTTGTGGAAATCTTTCACTGTAAATTTGCGCAGCTAAATTAGCATTTTGGTGTGCTTCACCGTAAATTAAAGCATATCGGCATATTCCCGGTTTGAAAACATCATTTTTAACTTTAACGCCCGAAATAAACAAACGTACTTAAATCCGTGACGAGTACAGCAATACGCGGCAATGCACGACTGACTACGAACTCCACGCTGCGGTAGCACTGTTGACAAATGTTTTTAATTTTTTACTGGGAGAAATATTATTATTGTTTTTTTTTTGTAAACTGAAACCTTTAAAACTTAGTTTTTTTTTATTAGCAAATTAATCCACCGATGAGCGATTAAGATGAAAGTTGCCAATTGTTAAGCGTTTCAGAATAATTGCTACCCAAGCTTGTATCTTTGATATCGTTTAGACAAAAATCTGTCAAGTTTTGACACAAATGTTATATGAACTTTTTGACTTGTTTTAAGCTCTACTATCGCCCATTAAAATGATGAGCATCATACTTTTTACACTGTATTTTTATATATATATATATATATATATATATATATATATATATATATATATATATATATATATATATATATATATATATATATATATATATATATATATATATATATATATATATATATATATATATATATATATATATATATATTATATATATATATATATATATATATATATATATATATATATATATATATATATATATATATATATATATATACATTAATAATATTTAGATGAACCATTTTTTAGATATTTAAGCTTAAAATATAAATAAATTAAAAAAATAAATTAAGTATCAAACAAGCTATGAAAACAATAAAATTGTTTTAATAAATTTGACTTATTGATGTTGCAAAAAGTTGAAATTTATCATTTTAACTATTAAAAGCAGTCTGTATTGCTTTTTTGTCGATGAGCTATTCAGAAGAACAAAAAATCGCTATTATGCGTCTTTTTTATGGTAACAATAATAATGTGACGACAGTGCAAAGGGAATATTACTTATTATATTCTTAACAACGGATACCATCTATAGATACTATTAAATCCATAGTAAGAAAGTTTATTCAACGAAAAATCATTTAAAATGAAAAAAGGACTGCAGCACGAAATGAAAACAAAGTTTTGGATATCCTCGTTTTTTCAGGATAATTATTATACTTTTTCTATTGGACTGGCACTAACTACTTTTAATAATTTTAGAAAATCCTAAAATATTAGTCTCGAATGAGGCATCTGAACTAAATAAAACAGATTATAAAATTTATTTAACCTTAAAATTTTACAAATTTTATCCTTATAAATTTATGTCCGTTCAGAATCTTCTTAAACAAAACATGCAGGACCGACCTAAGTATGCATTGGAAATAGCTAGATTTATGCAGCAGGATCCAAAGTTTTTAAATAAAATTCTATTCACCGAAGTCTCGAAATAGGCAACTTTTGTGTTTATGTGTAAGCTAAATGAATTAACAACTTTGGTTTTATTTTGGAACATTAATATTAAAAGTAAATAAATTTAATAGAAATACTTTAAAATAGATGTGATCTAAATAAATCTAAATAAAATTGTTTGTTTAACACATTTTGTTATAAATTACACAGGTCCCGAAAAAAAAACTGGTGTGTGCTGGGTGTCGGACTAAGATTTTCTGGTGCATTTTTTTTTCGCCGAACACGAATCTGAAGTCAAAATTGAGGGTCAAACAGCAGAAAATTGAGAAAATGGGTAATTTCAGATATTAACGGTTTTTTTTTAAATTAAAACGTCAATAACTCAAAAATTATATAAGATACACGAAAGTTTATATGACATAAAACATGTATTTTTACAAGATCTTTAATTTAAGTTATATAACCTTTTTGTTTAAATGCAATATTTTTCGATTTATAATCAAAAACCCGATTTTTTTTAAGATATACCTCTGGAAACAATTTGAAAATTATTTTTTTTTTATTTTAGGATTTTTTTTTGCAATTTTAATTGATTTTGGATTCAAGTAAATAAAATAAATAATTTATAAGTAAAAATAAAAAAAAGAGAAATCACATTATTAAAAAATCTATTTTGGACTGAAATTCTTTGTCCAAATTACATTTTCGTTTATGTCTCCTTTGATATTTATCTTATCAAAAATGTTTATTTAACTTTTTATATAGACAATTTAAAAACTATATATTTCTTTTTTGGAATTTTTTGTATCCCTTATAGTTTATATAGTCTTAGTCCAAACATTCCGTGGTAGCAGGTTTCTGCCGGTAAATGTACCGTAACGGTTTTTTGTTTTTTTTTTTCGATTTTTTGCTATTTGACCCCCAAATTTGACTTTATATTCGTGTTAAGCGGAAAAAACTGCAGTAGTCCAACACCCAGCACACACAACTTTTTTTGTAGACCTGTGTTAGTAAATGCTTTTTCTTTATAAAAAATAAGAGATAAGCATAAATGTAGGTTTTTTTTTCTCATTTGTTTTCAATGTCTGCCATAAATCGTACGTTATTAGACTGAAAAGGACCAAATTACTGTTTCAAAACCGATTATACAGAGTCTAGTGATTTGACTTCGATTTAAATTTACATATTTGTCATGGCAGTCATCGCACTGGATCTTGGAAAATAATAATTGACTTCGAGCTCACTGAGAATATAAGGGGGAATGTAACCAGTCATTAAATAGACTTTGGTTATTTATAAAAAGGTTTTAACGCTTAATCAGTTACACTGCCGGCCAAAAGTATTGCAACAAATTGAAAAATATATATTTATTTACATCTTAAATAACATCACTCCAACTAAAGCGGAATTTACATTTACAAGTACCTGAATCCGAGTTACCCTTCTCGGACTGTATATTTCGCACCCCCTTGGTGTAGTGGTCCATTTTGTGAACTGGATGTCCAGTTCGTGAAGTTGAACCAGATAGTGTAATAATATTTTATTCACTATCTGGACAATTTTTATTTTTTCCACTTAGTGAAACAATCAGTCGTCGGTGTTTTGAATGGCATGAGCATTATATTGAACTACTAAAGCAAAAATATGTATTCAAAGATAATTTTTATACGCTTCTTGATCAACATTACATGGAAAAACTAACCACAACTAACCAAAAATGTTGGGTCATTGCATTGTATTACCGTAAATAGATAAATGCCAAATATACAGTACAGGAACCGGATGATTTTTGTGTCCAGATGCTGTAATACCGTCTCGTTTCACCAAGTGGAAAAATGGTATACATTTCAGGAACTGACAAAAATATTGTCCAGATGGTGAAATAAAATATTATAACACTATCTGGTTTCACTTCAGGAACTGGACATTCAGTTCATGAATGGACAATTGCGCCATGTGAGTGTGACATATATACAAATAGATAGTTATTCGTAGATTAGCGGCCGTCTGTAGATATTAATAAACCTAGCTATATTATCTTTTAGTAAAATTTCTTTCTTATGCATACAAGATGCACGCCATGCTGCTTTCAATACTCGTCATAGTTAGGCAAAGACGGTTGCGGTTTGGATTTAGATATCTTGCTTGAAAATATTGCTTGTCGTCGATTGTAATTCAACCTAAAACAGCAAGTTCCGGCCTAATGCAGGCAATATGTATGTAACACGGAAGGTTTCAGCGTATTTTCCCCTATCATAACTTCGTTATCGTGCCACATGATAACTCACATAAGTATTCCAATTACCTGTAAAAAAGTTAAGTAAGCTATGTCAACTGATATCTGATATATTCGATTTTGAAAATTATCCATTTTACTACTGACTATCTAGCTCACTCACTCATTCATTGACTTTTTAAAATAAGAGGGAACTTCCCGAGAGTAAAAACTTGTAATTTGGTATATAGGTAGGTTTTGCGATACAAGTAAAGGAAACATTCTAAAAACTGCACATTTTTATTCGAAACGCTCTGAAACATTGGCGGTAATTTTGTATATTTAGGGATATTGCGGACAATATTTTATTCAAATTATTGAACTTAGGAAAAAGAAAAGAGATCATACCGAAAACACCTTTGTAAAGTAAGACCAAGTTCCTATTTAAAAATATCGGCCTTTTAAAGTACTAAGATATAAAATTAGAAGTTCTTTTTGGATTTAACAATTGTCTTACTAATCCGTGTGTATTAATAAAAATTCATTAATACAGATAGATAAGTAAAGAACCCCTCCAACCCCATCTCACATTAACGTTATGTATATGGGGTTGGAGGTTAAACTTCCCAATATGCACGCTAATAGTAATTAGGTGTTATACTTGAATTTTTTCGGATATGCAGTTATGTCAAAAAGCCCAAAAAAAAAACGTATTTCTTAGCTGTTAACAATTGACATACCAAAGGTGCGTTCGATTTGTATATTCAATTTGAGCATTTGTTCACACCGTAAGAACTTTTCGCTCCGAACCCGTTGGAGATGGACCTGACAAATGCTTTTATAAATGTTTCATTTATATTTTTTTACAAATATATTTCTTTATAATTTGGATTTGTTATATAAACTGTAAAGGCTCTATTTTCCATACTTTTAAGAAAAACTAAAAGTTGTTTTAACAATATAAAATCTGAATTATTTATAAAAAAGTGTACAAAAAATGCTTTCTTAAAAATACTTTAAAATGCAAACAGCTCATCAATCTAAATTTATTGGCGTTTTTTAAGCTAGAGAAACAACAAAAAGCTGCAGGAATTGCCTTGAACCTTCAAAATTTGGTGGAAAGAATAGCTGCCCCGACGAAAGTAAGTGAAGGGGCGATATTTAATTTAAAAAAAAAATGGACTAAAATGGGACAAAAGCTTTAAAGAAGTATCATCAACAAGGGCAAAAGGATATTCTGAAAGATGTTAATTGCAGTACAATGCAATATATATTAGGAAACTTAATGTGTGGCAAAGTGATTAAACTAAATTTAAATAAATAAATAAAAATATTACATGATATAAATCAAAGATCGTCAAGGTCAGATATCAGATCGTCGCTCTCATCTTCGTCATCCGAATCAGTCCCTATGACGGGGTTTATATCTAAAGCATCGCATATTCTGATTACTTCCCAAGCTTCTAGGATCTCTTTTTAGGCGTGTCGAATGTAGTTCTGCCAATGCTCAGCGGTTATTTCGCCAAGTACCTTTTCCCACGTTGCGAACACTTCAGAAGAGGTTCCTTTTAAGGCAGAAATATATTGGTCATATTTTCTTTTGCACTCTGACCAAACCATTTCGATTGGATTATATTGACAATGGTAGGAGGCGATGAACTTTATGACCAAAAGGTTTCTCATATTCGTCAAGGAAATATTTCTTTTTTTTCTACCAAATCCCAGAGTTGGTCTTTCATAGCTGTCTCAGGAAAGGCAATATTTTCTTCGGAAAGCCACAGAATTAATCTTTTATTGGTTCAAGATTTGCGGGGTATGTCTTCTACCAGCCCGGAGTGGTAGATGATTTGGGCGGCAAATTTGGAACAAGTTGATATTTAAACCATTTTTCGAAATTTTGGCGGTTCATGCTATCATGGTAGTCGCCACTCTTTGTACCACTTTTAAAGACTAAACTAGCTGCCTTAATAAACCCGTTTTCATTGCCGGCGTTGACGACGATATATCTATAACCTAAAAAAACTAACGGTTTTAACATTGGCGCAAAAGGAACAAAATGTTTTTATAGTATTAATTTAGATGTCTGGTATAATTAGAAACATATATTTACTTCATCCCATCACGAATCCAAATCCCAAGGCAATTTTCAAATCCAACCCTAGCACATTAATCAAAACGGAAAAAATGTTAGGGCGCAAGTGCAAAGGTATTGGTAATTAATCCCCTACCAATGGTTTCTTTATGAATAAAAGCAACTTTTACTCACCTTCACTGCTTTTTGAAGAGCTTGTGGCTTTGGTATCATCCTGCCAATTTCTCATATTCATTTTCGCAAAAAACTAATGGAGAAGTTAAAATGATTTCTCATTTCATCATTTAATTTTTGATTGAGAGATTTTATGGTAATATGCTCTTAAGTGCATACATGCGATAAATGGTATCCCGGATCTTGCTTTTTAAGTAGTCAGTAATTTTGATATGCTCTTTATTTCTTGTTGATGATACTTCTTTAAAACTTTTGTCCTTGTCCGATTTTAGTCCATATTTTTTAAAATTAAATATTGCTCTTGCACTCACTTTCGTTGCTGCAGCTGTCCTTTTCACCACATTTTGAAAGTTCTAGGCAATTCCTGCAGCTTCTTGTTGCTTCTCTAGCTCAAAAAATGCCAATAAATAATGAGCTGGCTTTGCTCGTTTAGTCGCTTATTTCCTATTTTTTTCGGTATTTTTACTTTTGACGCACGCAGATAATTTTTTTTTGACAATGCGAAATTTTAAACTTGGGAATTTGTCATTAATGTGACAAGTAACAGTTGAAATAAGAAAACACATGACTTTTTTTGGTAAATTTATTGTTTCTCTCTGCAAAAGTGTTTAGTTTAAGGATGCAAAAAAATGTCGGAACTGCATTTCCGAAAAAATTCAACTATATACGATCCAGTATGCTTACAAATTCTTAGAATACACAAGCCGAAGGTCATTCTATCGACCACCGGCACCACAGCTCGACTTACAATATAAAGGCAAAAGAGGTAGATATAGACTAGACTGGACTAGTTATTGTTTAGAAATTTGAATTTGTCTTTCAAAATGGCGAATAAAAAATGCTTAATATTAAATAAATAATTTTAAAATATATTTACATACTAATTTACTGTTTGTTTAAATAAAATTTTCCCCTTGATTTTCCTTTTTATCTCTCGTCATTTTCCTGTAATTAAGCCTTTTATAAATACCAATTTTTTCATTGCGTACACAGGAAAATGCAGAAACATGAACAGAAATATAATCGACACAAATATTATCGGGTATGTTTTTAATTTTTAAAAACGTGTCACATTGGCATTTAAAAAGATCCTCGATGTTAAAAATAAAATACTGACAATTAATTAACAGTAATAAATGAGCCGTTAACTTCTTCTACCGGAGGCAGCGCAGCCTCTTGGGCTTTTTGTGCCTAATCTCCCATTTTCTTTTATACCATCCTCCCATTAGTCTTGTTCCTTCTACAAGTCTGTATAACCCCGAGACTGGTTGGTTGATATATTCCTGTGGGCTCATTTTCGGTTGCCCAAATAATGCCTGTCTTTTGTGATTCAATGCTTCACATTCGCACAGGATATGGTAGGCTGTTTCTCCCCCCTCGTCGCACATTCTGCAACTTGAGTCCCCATTGTATGAGCCTATCTTGTGTAGGTGTCCTCTTAGGTTATCATGCCCTGTAAGTAACCCTACTGTTATGCGAAGTCTTTGCCCACTTTGTCTGAGTAGTTCTTCTTTCCTACTTTTGGATGGGCCCCTTATAAAGCTTTTTCCATGTTTAATTCTACTGAGGTTTCCCCAGTATTCCTCGTGTTTGTTTCGGATTCATTCCCTGGTTGGCCCTCGTGCTGTGGTTTTGGTCACTCCAAGGGCAGGTTCTGGTCCAAAGTATGGTGTGGATGATCCCTGTCTTGCAAGCTCATCCGCTTTTTCGTTGCCTTCTATTCCCGAGTGTCCTGGTACCCACAAGAGAGTTACGCTGTTGCGTTCTTCCAGGACTTTCAGTTCATTTGGGCATTCCCATGTCAGCTTTCCGTTACCTTGGGGTTTACTAGTGCCCCCAGTAACGCTTGGCTGTCTGTTGTTATGCAGATCCGCTTATTTTTATAAGCCCTTCTGTTATTTTCTTTTGCACAGTGCAGTAAAGCATATATTTCCGTTTGAAATACAGAACTGTGTGTTCCTAGTGAAATGGAGAATTGTGATTTCCTCATTTTACTGTACTCGCCCGCTCCAGTTCCCTGCTCGGTTTTGGAACCATCCGTATACCAGATAGTGTCTCCAACCGTGCCGGGGAGATCGGGTTGCTGCCACTCACTTCAATCTGGAATTTTTACCTCGAAGTTTTTGTTAAATGAGTATTGGGAAATATATATGCTCTTGTCCAGCCGTTAACTTACAAACTTAAGGTAATTACGAATTAAATATGCTTAAACAAACAAAAATATTATAGAAGTTTCCCAGAATGTTGTTTTCTAGCTTCAATACATTTTCCAAAGCATGGATTGTGTTACTTGCCCAAAAATATAGGCTCCTTCCGACATCGTATTTCCACTCTTTGAGGAAGAGTTTTCAACGGTGTTAATTATGTTTTTAAGTGCACCTATGACGCTAGTCCACAAAAAAAGGTGGTGTGTGCTGGGTGTCGACCTAAGATTTTCTGGCCT
Source organism: Listronotus oregonensis (assembly GCA_019359885.1). NCBI lineage: Eukaryota > Metazoa > Arthropoda > Insecta > Coleoptera > Curculionidae > Listronotus > Listronotus oregonensis. The sequence continues at coordinate 22,586 of JAHBCN010003221.1, read as the reverse complement.
ATTTTTTTGCGCTGAACACGAATCTAAAGTCAAAATTGGTGATCAAACAGCAAAAAATCAAGAAAAGGCGTAATTTCAGATATTAACGATTTTTTTAAATTTAAAACGTCAATATTTTGAAAACTATAAAAGATACACGAAACATCAAATATGTATTTTTACAAGACCTTTAGTTTAAGTTATATAACCTTTTTGTCTAAATGCAATATTTTTCAAGTTATAAACAAAAACGAATTTTCAGTATTTCTCCATGTATACCCTTAAAAAAAATTGTTTTTTTTTATTTTTGGATTTTTTCTGCATATTTTTAGTGATTTGGGATTCAAATTAAATTAAATAAATAATTTATGATTTAAAAATAGCCAAATATCACAATAATATTTTTTTCTATTTTGGACTGAAATTGTTTGTCAATATTCCATTCTCGGTTATATCTCCTTTATTATTTATTTTATCAAAAATGTTTATAATACTTTTTATATAGACAATTTTAAAAGCTTTATTTTTTGTTTTATGAAATTGTTTGTATCTCTTATAGTTTATATAGTCGTAGTCCAAACATTCCGTGGTAGCAGGTTTCTGCCAGTAAATGTCCCGTATCGGTTTTTTGGGATTTTTTCGGTTTTTTGCTGTTTGATCCCCAATTTTGATTTCAGATTTGTGTTTAGCAGAAAAAAATACGTCAAAAAATCTTAGCCTGACACCCAGCACACTCCACTTTTTTTGTGGAACTTTGTAATTAATAATTCAAATGATTATGCTCGGGGAATTGAGAAGGCCATGTTCTTGACCCTCCACGACCTATTAATTTATTCCGGAACATGAAATCTTGACGTCCAGACTCTTCGTCAAAGAGTTGAAATGGGATTTCGGTGAATTCAGGAGATGCCTAGTATTTTTGCATAGTAAAAAAATCCATAATCCATTGGGAAATGCAATGTTGCTAGGAAACATTTTCGGCAACTTGTTTTATATTTTAGGTTTATTTAATTACTGTTAATTCGTAATGACTTTAAGGTTTTTAAGTTAATAGTACATTAATATTGTTAACTAATAAGTAAATTAAACATATAAAAGTCTTTCTAAATGACCATGTGACAAGATGATTTAAAACATATCCGATATCACAGCCCACAAAAATAAAAAAGTTAAAGGTTTGAAAGACTTGACCATAATGTTTTTATGTCTTTGGGGTCGCTGAATCCGAATCCGGAGTCATTGTAACCCCATCAGGTCAGGGTCAAGGGCATTTTAAGGTCAAATCTGCAAAATTACACCGTCCAACTAAAAAAATTGAAATTTCGAAAGACTTGACAATGGTTTTTTTATGTTTTTGAGGTCGCTGAATCCGAATCCGTGGTCAGTTTGACCCCATCAGGTCTGGGTCAAGGGCATTTTAAGGTCAAATCTGCAAAATTACACAGTCCAATAAAAAAAAAATCCGAAAGACTTGACTATGGTATCTTTATGTTTTTGAGGTAGGTGAATCCGAATCCGGGGTCAGTTTGACCCTATCAGGTCAGGGTCAAGAGTATTTCAGGATCAAATCTGCAAACTTAATCGGAACCAAATTTGAAGAGTGTGAAGAGTGTATATTTATGTTTTTGAGGTCGCTGAATACAAATCCGTGTTCAAGTCTGTAAAATTATAATTTTGCTGATTTGATCTTAAACTATTTTTTGACACTGACCCGATGGGGTCAAAGTAACCACGAATTCATATTCAGTAACCTTAAAAACATAGGTATACACTTTTCAAATTTGGTTGCGCTTAATTTTGCAAATTTGACCTTGAAATGCCCTTGACCTTGATCCTAATGGGGTCAAACCGACCCTGGATTCGAATTCAGCGATCCCAAGAACATAAAGATACCATAGTAAAGTATTTCGGACTTTCTATTTCGATGCGACTAATTTTACAAATTTGACCTTGAAATGCTCTTGACCATAACCCAATGGGATCAAACTGACCACAGATTCGTATTCAGCGACTTCAAAAACATAAGTATACATTTTTTAAATTTGGTTGCGATTAATTGTGCAGATTTAACCTTGAATAACCCATGACTCTGACCTGATGGGTCAAACTGACACTGGATTTGGATTCAGCGGCCCCAAAAACATAAAGATACCATGGTCAAGTCTGTCGGACCTTTAACTATATTTATTTTGTGGGGCTGTGTAATGATTGTTTTTACATTTTTGTTTATGTTTTTACATTTTCCTGTCTATGCAATGGAAAAATCGGTGTTAATAAATGGATTATTTACGGAAAAATGACGAGAGATATAATGAAAACTAAAGAAAAATTTTGTTTAAAATAAAAAATTAAATTTAAGAAAATAATCGAAGTTTACCAGTGGTGTACCATATTTTTTAAAAACCCTACAGTTAACTACGAAGTCAATTTTTAGTGGAGTGCCGTTAGCCTCTAGAACATGAAAAGCTCGGAATCCAATTACGTTAAATAAATTATTATAAAACCAATTGGAATACATTGTTAAGTTATATTAAAAAGTTTACTCAATAAAATTAGTTGCATTTCATTTCATAATAAAATATTTACAATAATAATAATAATTAATTATATGTAACCTCCGAATTTTTTGAACCTCCATCGATTTTCATAAAAATTTGGATCAAGCTTATTTTACCCTTAACTTCAAAGGTGACATATGTTCAACTTGCGCTTCTTGTAGTTTAGGGGTGAAACCCTCCCCTTTTGCAAAAAATTAAAAAAATGTAAATAGGCCAGTCAATAACCAGTTTCATTCCGGATTTTTCCAAACAGCACCGATTTGCGTGAAAATTTAAATTAAGATACTACTTAACCTCTAATTCAAAGTTGTCATCGTGTCGAGGGGTGCTTTTTCCCTGGAGTGTGAATGCCACCCCTTCTCGGGAGTGGAAATTTTTTATCAAAAATAAGTTCGGAAATGGATAGATTGACTAATTCTAAGCAACTTTTGTTGCATAATTTTTTTCCTGAAACGCATTAGGTACTTTTCGAGTTTTTCGCAATTGAAAATGTCAATTTTTCAACAAAAAAAACACGTTTTTAGGCGGGTTTTCGCAAATAACTCGAAAAGTAAGCATTTTATCAAAAATATCATTCTTGCTAAAAATGTATGTAGTTATAAAAAAAAAAAATGGTTGGGCTTATGATGTCCATAGACCCGATACAAACGGAGTTCTAGCCTGTTGAAGGTTGGTTCTTATTCGTCAAATGCCAACATTAAGAGTTTCAACGTAATATAACCAAAAAAAAGATACATTTTTCGGAAAAAGCTCATACTGAAGTACTTGAAAAAACCTTTATTTTTGTTTTTTTTTTAAAGTCTCTAGCACTAATATTAAGCGAGTTATGGCCAAAATAAAGTTGATCTCTATTTTTTTTTGATAAAAAAAATGTGAAAATCACCCCTAATTACCACCCCAAATGAAAATAATCTTTGTCACTTTACAATTCACTTTATTTATGTATTTGTAATATGCTCAGAAAGTTTGACCGGTTTAAAGTGCATATTTTTTTAAAAATGAGCTTAAAGTAAAAGAGACATTTTTGTAATTTTTAAAAAATGGCGCTTTCTTCAAAATAACTCAAAAACGCTATACGTAAAATTTTGTAGAATTCAAAATTGTAGGTTTTTCTTTACCAGATATTTTCGTTTATTTTTGTTTACGTATCATTAAGGGTTTTTGAGTTATTTTGAAGAAAAGGCTATTTTTTTCAAAATTACAAAAATGTCTCTTTCACTTTAAGCTCATTTTTTTTAAATATGCACTTTAAACCGGTCAAACCTTCTGAGCATATTACAAATACATAAATAAAGTGTAAATTGTAAAGTGACAAAGATTATTTTCAATTGGGGTGGTAATTAGGGGGTGATTTTCACATTTTTTCATCCAAAAAAAAGCCATAACTCGCTTAATTTTAGTGCAGTAACTTTTATTGGAAAGAAAAATTAAGATTTTTTTCAAGTGCTTTAAAAAAGATTTTATGAGCTTTCCCCGAAAAATTTATCGTTTTTTGGTTATATTATGTTGAAACTTTAATGTTGGCATTTGACGAATAAGAACCAACCTTCAACAGGCTAGAACTCCGTTTGTATTGGGTCTATAAACATCATAGACCCACCATTCTTGATGTTTTTTTATGAGCTACATTTTTGGCAAGAATGATATTTTTGATAAAATGCTTACTTTTCGAGTTATTTGCGAAAAACGTCTGAAAACGTGGTGTTTTTGGTTGAAAAATTGACATTTTCAATTGCAAATAACTCGAAAAGTAATGCATTTCGGAAAAAAAAACTTTATGGAATAAAAGTTGCTTAGAATTAGGCAATCTATCCATTTCCGAACTTTAAAAAAAGACCTAAATCTTTTTAAAACGGCTAAACGAAAGGTCAGCAAATTTATTTTTGAAAAGGGGATGAATAGACCTTTTATTCTAAATAAAAATGTACAGGATTTTTCATTTAAAAAAAGTTTACTTATTCATTTTTCCTAACTTTTTAATATTTATTTGTTTTTTTCGTTAAGCTCCAAAAAACTATGAAACTTTTATACAAAAAGTTTTTTTCTAATCTTTTTACTTATCGTTGTAAGTGGATGTTAAAATATAAATGAAGACCCTGTACAATTTTCTCCCTCTCCACTTTTGCTATCTGTTCCTTGCTTTTACAAATCTTTTTGTCTCTCAGGCATCTGTGAAACATGTTTTTTAATATCCACTTTAGTTAAATTATAGTATGAAAAAATAGGACACAACAATTGGGTAAATTTAAAAAAATGGAAATTTGCTAAAACTTCTAACAAAAAAAGCAACGAAAAAAAAATGGGTAAACATTTTAGCATTTTATCCACTAAACATAATTTAGAACGTATTTGAATTCCGAGGTCGAATTCCCCAAGCTCTCCACTATTTGTTTCTGTTACTATCAAATAAAGTTTTGAATCTTTTTTTTTTCTATAATCTGTAACTTAGAAATGAATATTTATACAGCAAAAGTACATATAAACTGTTTTTTTGTTTAGTTTTTTACTAAGGAATTTACTGTTTAATTTATTTCCAATCTTTATGTTACACCCTGTATATTTAAAATTTAATTTAACAGTATTGGATTTAATTAGATGATTTAAATATGTTAAACGATACTTTTTGCCTAATTTCTTCTTTAAAAAGCTCCCCATAATTTCAAGTATTCGTCACAAATAGCGTTTTAAGGGACTGGAAAGGGTCGAAAAGCCATTGCGATTTTGATTACACTGGGTTTAATGATTTCCAAACGATTGAGATTTAAATGATCGTCATCACACCCCAATTCGCGCAATTATTATGAAATCCCCAAGTTGGAACTTCTCATTATCAAAAACAGGAAATATCGTAATTTTAAAATTAAATGTAATTATTGTTAAATTGTGATTTATTAGTATTAGTCCTGTCTCTGAAGGCAAAAATGGGTTATAACCTCCGAAATCCATATCATTTATTTTTTTGAAAATGGTTATTAAGCTTGGAAAGTAATATATTATTTGTCAAAATGATTTGACCCTTCAAAAACCAACCCTTACAATGAAATTATAGGAATTTTTTTTAACGGTTTAAATATATGGCTTTTTTATAAAATAAAAATTATTTTACTGTTATATATTTTTTACCATTTATTGCGCATTTTTAACCCTTTAAAATCATCCCTTACCTTAAAACCTTCATTATTGCCTGAGCTTTTTCGTGGGCCTTAACTTCATACAGATAACTTAAAATTATTTTAAAATTTAGGTAAAATACGTAATAGTAGCAAGTTTAAATTTTATATATGTTTTTAGGAATAATATTTTGAGGCTCTTTGTAGAAGACCTGGTTTTATCTTTTAGGGCTGTGCGTCGAATTAATCTCTCTTAGTCCGTAGGTGTAAGAGATTTTAAAACTCTTCACGTTTTAAATTAATGCAAATTGTATGGTATATATTATAATTGTCTGCAATATAGGTTTTTTATAATTTTAAAAATAATAAAACAAATAATAAAACTCCTAAATTACTCCCACAATCAATTGTAGTAATATTGGTATAAATCAAAAACGTATAGTCTTTAGTCTAGGACAAAACCATGGAGCGTGTACATTTCAATTCCGAATGACACAGATAATTTTTGAAGACAATAAGTAAATGTGTACCACATTTTAATTTTCTGGTACTTTAAAATATACTAATAGATATACTATATGCTAAATGAAAAAATGGATACATACACATATCGCTATATGAGCCCCTACTTGGCTTTAAAAAGGTTGTATAAATATGTACCTATATAGTATGTGTGTGTGTGGGTGTTTTTTATGTGTATTTATAGTGTATCTTATGTGATGTAATACAATACGTATACATGGCAGTAAAGCAAAAGAAAGGGAAGGGCTACAAAAATTTAAATAAAAACATGCTTTATAATTAACAAAAACCATTTCGTAGGGAATATCATTGGCTTCAAGGCTTGTAAACTTTAACTTTTAAAAGCTTTAGTTTTTGAGATTTTTAAGGTTAAAGGCTCGAAAAAGGTACTAATATTGCACAAATAAAGTAAATTATTTTTGACCTACCACACATTTTAATACAACTGATGATGGCGCCATTTTTAGTGCTCAATTTTTCTTTAAATAATCAAGCGTCCCATCTTATTTTCATCATAACATCACTTAATTTGTGTTCTAAAGACTTTTTCTGGTATTTATTTAAAAAAAATTAAGTACTTTATAAAAGATTCTGTAGATTTGTCAGGAAACCTTTATTTAGCGTTAAAGTCTGCAAATAATTTTGCAGCAGACACAAAATCACCTTTAAAGAGTAATTATTTGCTTTGTATTGCATCTACAACCATAAGTAAAAACATCAATTTATTTATTTTTTATAGTTAGAAAGTTTTCTTAAACGTTTTTGGTCACAAATAACTCAAAAAGCATTGAGTGATCAAAAAAACTTTATACTTTATTGCTTAGAATAAGCTTATCTATCGATTACTGGTGTTATTTTGAACATTAACATTTAAATCCCCGAGAAGGGTGGCATTTAACCCCTGGGTGGACGCGTATGTTAGCGCTATACTCTCAAAATTTCAAGTCAATCGGTCTAGTTATAAAGAAACTCGAACCGGAAAACGTTCAGTGACTGGAATATATCCTCAAAAGCCTTCGCCCAAAATCGACGATGACTCAAAGTTTTATAGGCCCAATAAGTTTTTTTGCCCACCTTATTGGATTTTTGGATTATATATAAGAAAACGTTATACAGGTCTTATCTCCCAAATTCCTTTATCTCTAGTGTGTTTACCTTTTGCCTATAGAGGTAATTTCTCCCCCTTTAAATATTAAAATTTTTTAGTATTGTGCTAATAAACTGCCCCTTACTTTACTTAAGACACCCACGGTACATTAGTAAGTCTTCGTGGAGTGTCCCAAGATAAAAAAAAAACATTATTACACTATTCAAATGGTAATGAGTCTAATGTGTCCAACAATGTGCTACATTAATTAGCATACGTTTTCTCTTGCCCTTACTTGTATTATACAGTGTGAGTCACTAATTAAGAACTTCCTTATGACACACCCTGTATATTCAGAAGTAACGGTCGATAACGTAAAATGTCATTGCGAACAAAAAAGGTGATATCGGCATTTAAACTCTCAAATTGGACAACTGTCGTCATGTTACAGTTGTTTAGGATGCCGCTATCAAAAAATTTTATAGACTTCCTTGTTTGCAATGACATTTTACGTTATCGCAATTTAAAAGAACGATTCGAATAAAGGAAAACTAATACTACTTAAATGATTATTCAATAACACAGACAAGGAAATATGAAAATTGAACCACCAGAGAACACCTAGAAACATAAAAAGAAAATTTAATCAAAAAGGTCGTAAAAGTATCAATTAAAATATTTATGGTATATCTCTGTAAGCTAGGCAACTTACTGTCCCAGGCCGATATAATATGAAAAATATAGTTTATTGTATAATTTGTACTTAACTTAAAAAGATAATTACCTAATTTACCGCGGTCCATCGTACAATATGCAATAAAATAAAGTTTATTACATCAAAACCGTTTTTATAATGCTCAAAGAACAGTCCCCTGGTAAAAAGGTGTTTATCTCTTAAATATTTAAAAAAATCATACCTATAATATTTGAAATCTAATGAACTTTTTACTGACAATATCAGAGGAATCTATTTTTAATTAAATAATGCATTTAAAAATACTAATGTTTATTTTGTCCCCAATTTTACGCACAGTCCCCTGGCTCTTATTTAAAACTACCTTAATATCATTTAATACAATTAATCCTTAATTTTACGTAGTGCTTCGTATGCTTTTTAAGTTTACCCAATGATAATAATTAAGTAAAATTATTATTCTATGAAAAAAACTAACTAGGGGACTGTTTGTCGGGACAAAAATACGGAGATCTGTGCGATCGAAGCGAGATAAATGTTCTAAAAAAATTCACACTGTTAGAAACAATATTTTTAAATTTTTAAATCAGGTTTTAATTACCATGATTTATGAGATGCATATTTATTTTTATAGCACCTGTCCGGTACACGTAACCGTTACGAAACTCCTGCCCGCTAAGAACCGCACTGTCGATGATTTTGTCGTAAAACTGACAGTTAATTAATTGAAGCTAAAGCTTCGTGCCAGAAGTCCAGGGGAGCTTTTTAGTGAAAAACAAGTAAGGGAAACGGAAACGGCTCGGCTCGCGGAAGCTTAAGAAATTTTCTGAATTCTGGATTATTGAAGTCTAATAGCGATTATAAGGAGCGTGCCCACTTTGCGTCCCCTACCGGTTTCAGTTTGAGGTTCTAATAAGAGGGAATTAGGAGGCTTTTTCTTTTGCCTGTGACAGTTTTAAACATCTGGTGATATTTCCAACTTAAAATTAAATTTCATTTTTTTAATTGCACAGTATTTTTTATTTGTAAATCTTTGTTGGTTTAAATTCAAAAGTAAACAGGGTAACAAAAACAATGTAAAATTTACCTATTAAAAAAGCTCTCTACTTTGAAAGATTTTAAAAAATATATTTAAATAAATTTTTTAAGAAACTACTAAGGTCAAAAATAAGCTATTAATAAAGTTATATGGCTAATTTCTCAAAAAAATATTAAAATTATATATGACCTTGTATAAACCTTGAATAAAAAGGGCCCAATCAATGGATTAAAAAAAATCGCACACTGGATAACAAAACGCATGATGAGCAAAGCAAGACCAAGACCAAGACCGGGCTAGTCTTGGTCTTGTTCTTGTAAGCCTGGTTTTGGTCTTGGTCTTGCTGCAAGAGTCTTGCTGATCTTGCTTTTTTGGTAGTAATAATTTAAACTAAGCAATCTTGAATAAAATATATTTTTTTTCTTAAAAATAAATAAAGATAAAGACTATATTTTTTTCTTTAAAATTTTAAAATATACCAATTTTATTCTTACACTTACAAATTATATGATTAAAAAGCATATTTTAAATGAAGGGGTTGATTTATGTATAGCACTCCATTTTCAGTTGAATTAGGACAAAACACCCGTTTTTAATTTTAGTGGCATATAGAAACATTTTAGTGATAAGAATTATTTAAATTTTATTTAAAGAAGCTTATAAAATAAAAGCAATAGAAAACTGTGTACTATGCGAGCAGAAAAAAATAAAGACTTTTAATTTCAACCAAATGTGACATTTCTGTAAAAATTATTTTAAAATATAAACGTTGATTTCTCGTTAAAAAAAAAGTTATTCAAAAAACTTTTTAATTCATATAAACTTGTTCATCTTCAAATTAGTCAAACATTTGCCGTACAAAGTTTGTACAAATCCTTTTAAAAGATTCTGCATATATAAGGTGGCTCAATAGTGTGAAAAACCCCGATACAAAAATTATAGAAAAAAGGACGTAAAATGTGAAATTATTTTCTATTTACAAATTCTCCAAAAAATTTACTGCCACTCAAGAAAACTCCCTTATCTTTAGCTTTTAACCTTAGATAAAAAAAAATTATGGCGAAAAATCCATTTAAAAGAACGCCACCTGTATATTATGCTGGTAATTGTTAAACTGCTATAGGAACAATGTCAATTTGGCATTGCTTTGACTTTTCCGTTTAAACCGGAACTGATATATAAAATGCATTTATATAAAAAGTATTCCTACATAACATGATAAATATATTTTTTTTAATCCATCAGTTTCACATTTATATCCTAGTTTTAAGAAGCAATTTAATGGTTCCACTCCTTACAGTGTAAAACAAAAATAATGTATATTTGTATTTTGGACATTTTTATCCACCCTGAAAGTAGTATTACCAAATAGCTAATTTAAAAAAAAACATTAGGAATATGAAAGTAATTTTTGACTTCTATAACTTTTGTACCTCTAGTTTTTGTCTTTCGTGGACGGTTTTGGAAACATCGAGCTTTGTCGGACCATTGAATCACCATCTTATTATTTTTGAAACATGTTATTGAATTTACTTGTTATAGTTGTTAAAAAACGGTATAAAAGAACAAAGTGATCGATTTAATTATTGTTTTATTAAAGAAACCTGTTACTTATTAAATAATCGCCTTTTTTTGCAGTTCTCGACACATTTTTTGTCATGTCTGTATGAAATACCTCTGTATATTGAATATGTAAATTAAATAATATATTAAAAAGAAAAAAATTGCAGAAGTGCAAGAGTCTTGCATGTCGGTCTTGGTTTTTGTCTTGGTGTTGGACTTGGTCTTGGTCTTTTGTACACCGGTCTTGGTCTTGGTCTTGGTCTTGCTACAAGACCAAGACCAAGACCGGTCTCGCTAATATTTCCAGTTGACGTAAATCAAGCTTTATCAGATTTTTTTTTTGTAAAGATACGGGTCGTCTTTATTCATATGTTGATACCAAGCTAAAAAGTCAAACCGTCTGATATTTAGAATATTTTTCTCTTACATGTCAGCGGTTTTCTAAAGTTTGCGTAGTTGTACCGATTATTAAAATAGTAAAAATTCTAAATATATACACTAAATTTATACCAATTTTCCTGATAAAAAATAATGTCATCTGTCTGGGAATATTGGGACATTTACTTTTATTGCATTATTTAGACTTTTTTTTGTAAGTGACTAACAATAATGTCATCTGTCTGAAAATATTGGGATATTTACTTTTATTAGTCATTTACAAAAAGTGATTTCAAATAATTTCTTGAAATAAATTTGCTTTAAATTTGGCTTGAGATAAATTTTACGGTTTTTGTCTCTACCCTATATACTGGACCATGTGGACCTTTTGTGTAAGATTTTTTTGTTTATTAGTATGCATTACATTAAAGTACCTTTGTTTTGACTTCAGGTAAAAAAATCCCATATCGCAAAAATGTACATTTTTTATTTATTAATTTATAAGCCTAGTAAATTAAAATGTAAGCAATTACTGAATGCCTAGGGCTTAAAATACTTTAAGTTTTACACAATAATGTAAAAAGTGTTTTAGCGCTGACTTTTTTTCAGTCAAGGTTATTTTAAAGGTTTTGTCATAAACATTGTTTGATATTATTTTTCCCAGCACCAAAAACAGCATTCTTAATTGTGTAACCTGTATTTTAACAAGCAGATATTATTTATGGAATAGATTAGAGAATTTAGGATGTCAGAAATATTTCTCCACTTAATTTCATTCTAACGCCGGTTATAAAATTAATTGAGCAAAATATTTTGTATTTAAATTATTAAATTATTTAATTTATTTAAAGAACACAAAATATTAATTATTATTAGTTTTTAAATCAGGAAAACTTAAGACTTAATTATTTTACAGAATAAAATAAAGTCAAATAGAAAAAAATAAAGCCAAAAAATAAGGTTTACATGAACAGCTTCAAATAAAAAATAATCTTTTATAGAGAGCACTAATGTTAAACAAATTTTGTACACAGCAAACATAAGTAAATATATTGTCACATCTGGACTTTTTACATCCTTATCCTGCTTAAAAAGGAAGGTTAAGTAGGAACACTTTTGAATTATCCTGTTTTTAAAAGGGTCTCGTAAAAGGCAAATCATTTATAATATAATAAGTCTATTAAACTTTAAAACGTTTAAAAGGTAAATAACACAGATCCTGTGTGTGCTGGGGATCGGACTAGGATTTTCTGGAGTATTTTTTTTCGCTCAGCGCGAATCTAAAGTCAAAATTGGGGATCAAAGAGTAAATAATCAAGAAAAGGCGTATATTCAGATTTTAACGTTTTTTTTTTTTTTTAAATTTGAAACGTCAATATCTTAAGAACTATAAAAGATACACGAAACTTTATAAGCCATAAACAATCTATTTTTTAAAGAACTTTAATTAGAGTTATACAAGGTGGTCCCCGAGAGCGGGGAGTTTTTATAATGTTGTTATTTCGTAACAATGCATAGTTGGCTACGGATTGTTTTTTGAAATTATTTGTCACTGTATGCCATTTAGTAATCATGAAGCAGTGGTCTGGTAGCAACGTGCATTTGTGATTATGTCGTACTATAATAACTGTGTGGTTGCCGCTCAGCGACATTTCCAACATTATTTCCAAATTGGTCGACATGGCAAAGTTTCTTCGTCTCATGCTATAAAGGAATGGGTTCATAAATTTGAAACAACAAGTTCAGCTGTCAATGTCAAACATAAAGGACCAAAGAAAAGTGTACGAACGCCTGAAAACATCGATCGTGTAAGAGTATCTGTGGAACACAGTCCAAAACGTTCTACCCGGAAATGAGCCCAACTTTAAGAATTTGTAAGTCATCTTTACATCCAATTTTGCATAAAGATCTCAATCTTCATCCATACAAAATTCAAATTGTCCGAGTACTGAAACCAACAGACATCCCAACTCGTTTACGTTTTGCTGAAACCGTGCTTGAGAATGAAATCGATATATACAATTTGTGGATGTCTGACGAGGCGCACTTCCATTCATCCGGCTATACTGACAAACAAAATTGTCGTTTCTGAAGCTCAGAAAATCCACAGGAGCTCCACGAACAACCATTACAAGCCCCTCGGTATGGTGTGCGATGTCTTCAGTGGGAATTATGAGAATGCTGTTTCCATTAACTCTGTGCGTTATACTGAGTCACGGCTTTTAAACAGATTTTCAGATAACAATCAAACATGGTTCCAGCAGGATGGTGCTACTTTACACACCACGGGAGCGTCATTAAGTTCCTTGCAAAGATTGTTTCCGCAACATGTTATTTCCAGGCGAGGAGACATTGACTGGCCGCCAAGGTCGCCAGACCTAACGGCTTGCGATTACTTTTTGTGGGGCTACCTAAAACAAAAGGTGTTTATTAATAAACTAAGAATCATTCAGGGGCTTAAAAGAAACATGATTAAAGACATTGCTAACATTCCTGTGGATATGTTGCATCGTGTTATGGCGAATTTCCAAGAAATAATTCAAGAGCGCATACAGAGAAGGGGAAGACATTTACCCGGTATTATTTTAAAGAAATAAAAATGGCATATTACTAGTTTGTTAATGTTATACTGTATTTTACTTAAATTAAATTGCCTTTAGAATTATAAAATATTTTAAACTTCCCGCTCCCAGGTACCTCGTATAACCTTTTTGTCTAAATGCAATATTTTTCGAGTTATAATCAAAAAAACGATTTTTAGGATTTTTTCAAGGTATAAATCTGGAAAATATTTGAAATTCATCTTTGTTTTTGCAAATTTTAAGTGGTTTGGTATTCAAATGAATAAAATAAATGATTTATTATTGAAAAATCCAAAAATCACATTAATAAAAAATTTTTTTTCTAATTTGGACTGAAATTTTTGTCAAAATTACAGTATCGTTTATATCTTTTTTATTATTTATTTTATTAAAAATGTTTATATAACTTGTTTATAGATAATTTAGAAAGCTCTCTTCTTTTCTTTTATGTACCGTGTCGGTTTTTTGGGGTTTTTTCGATTTTTGCTGTTTGATCCGATTTTGGACTTCAGATTCCTGTTGAGCGGAAAAAAATACTCCATATAATCCTAGTACGACACCCAGCACACACCACTTTTTCTTTGTGGGCCTGTGTAATTTTTATAATAATATATTATATAAATATACAAAAAACCTACTGCATATTCAGCACAATATAAAAATAGGTTTAAACGAAAACCTGACTTCATTTAATTAACGCACTCGAGATTCTTAACAGTCAAGTTACGCTTGTCTGTTTTCAAACCCCTTATCCTTTAGGATGGCATCATCTTTAATGTTAGCTTTATCCGGTATCAGCAGGGGATTTAGGCGATAATTACTTGGGCCATTTTAAATTTAAGATTGCGCACGGATCAAAGTATACAGCTGCAAGATAGAGAAGCAGCGGGCCGTACTCTTTTTGGTATTCTCTTAAATGTTACAATTTTACGGATTCGAGTAACTTAATTAGTTATTAAGCTTTGTAGCTGAAGCTTTTAAATTACGATCTACCTTTAGCATTAAGTAGTTATTAACTTTGATGTTAAATGGTGTATACCAAGGAAACTGTAATTTAACATTATAAAATTTATATTAAATGAAGTTTTCGGATGTGTGTGTGTTTTTTAATATTGTTTTTAATCAATAAAAAGAAAAAAAATGCAAAAGTAAATAAATAACGTATTAAAATACATTGTATATATATATATATATATATATATATATATATATATATATATATATATATATATATATATATATATATATATATATATATTTTAATAAATAAATAAAATGATGTAAATTAAAAAAGTACATTTTTGAAAGCGTAATAAATATATATATATATATATATATATTAATATAATATATATATATATATATATATATAATATATTATTATATATATATATATATATAATATTATATATATATATATATATATATATATATATATATATATATATATATATATATATATATATATATATATATATATATATATATATATATACTTGTTTTTTTGATTAAATGTATCTTTAAAGTAAAATTCTCCCAAAAATTGAGCCCAGTATCTTAAAAATTTAGCTAGCGCATAGGGGGATTCCCCTTTCCATACAGGGGATTTTTTTTACTATTTTTAAGATAACTACACGAAAAATTTTGTTTTTAAATTTTGGTTCTAACCTATAAAAAATTTAATTCTCTACAAAATCGATGTCTTATGTTTTTCCCCCAACGGAATAGAAATGAAGTTACGGAGCATAGAATAAAGGAAGAAATGTTTAATGATGGAATAATACGAATAATTTACTTTTCAACAAGGATACAATTTTTATTCTATATTATTTTGATTTTAAATGGAAGAATGTCACTGTTTATATATTGTACAAAATTAAACCCTTTGAAAACAGTGTTTTATTGTGATTTTCTGTCAAAATAAAATAAAATTTAAATTGTATCCTTGTTATAAAAGTAAATTATTTCTATTATTCCATCATTCCACCGTTTAGAAATACTAGTTGTTCTCAAAACTCTCCTTTAGTAAGGCTGATACAAGCAGTACAGTAATGTTTTGGACTTTTTTTCCATGTCAAAAAATCAAGTTAAAAGTAAATTAAAAAATGTTTTATGGAAGTGAGGAATTGAAAGTTTTTATATATTCACTGGTTTTATGTCTGTGTTTTTTTTTTTTCAAATTTTATATTTTTCATTAGGGCCTATTATTGTATAAATTATTTTATTTTTTGCAATATTTAGAATTTTTAATTGATTTTTAATTTATGTCTAAATTTTGTATAATTTAAGGGAGCTAGATTTACTGTTGTGCATTAGCACTGAATTGTATTTTTTTTCTCATTTTTTTAGGGTAAATGTAATAGCATATTGTAGGCACTCTAGTGGGCTCTCTTTGCCTGTTTGTGCCTTTTTATGTCCATTTAAATAAATTACAAATTTCTCCACTTGTTCTATGCTCTGTAACTTTATTTCTATTCAGTTTACTTAGAAAATATAAGAGATCGATTTTGTAGAGAATTAAATTTTTTATTAGATAGTTAGAACTAAAATTTAAAAAAAATTATATAGTTAGTTTAAAAATAGAAAAAAAGCCATGTGTTTTAAATGGAAAGGGGGCCCTCCCATGCGCCAGCTCAATTTTTTAGATATTGAGCTCAATTTTTGGGAGATTTTTTTTATGTTGAAGAAACTTTAGAGATTCATTTAATTGAAATCAAATCTTCTGTTTTGCCTTATTAATGTAGTTTTATATATAATCAACAATAATAAAAAACATTAACAATTATTGTAACCAAAGAGTAGTATGTCTATTTGTAGATATAAACCTATTCATAATTTCGGCAAGTGTATGTGTGATGGAGTCACCTTTGATACACCCATATTGGGCCTATTGCTTGCAAGAGTTACATTAAATGCAGAAACTTTCAACAATACAAAAATATTTATCTTTTTTACAGTGACTGCATTTATCTAATATCAGTTTCTTCATCTTTTCAACTTTCTCGTCTGTCGTTTTTTCCATCTCCTTTAGATTTACCTTTCCTTATCAGTTTTGGTCATTGTTCCCTTTTTTCTGGTCTTTTGCTGTGGTTTTTCTCTTTTTTAAGTGTCTCGTAAGATGTGCTTCTTCTGAGGAATTCTCTTTTAGAGTCAGACGAAAAATATACCGGTCCACAATAATTATAAAAAAACCAGGTACCTGCTGTTACTACTAGCCCTCACATCTGAGGTAGGTATTAACACAAATACTGACTCCGCTTATTTGTTAATTATTGCCCCAGTAAAAAAATCATACCAAAATATTGGTTAATAGTTCGCTAATTAAGTAATCTAGGATTATTAGGTATAAAATACAGCTTTTATCACGTTTGACTAAATATCTATTTTTATTCGATTTTCTAGAAACTAGGTGGTATCGGCGCGCATTTTCAGATAGGAGGTATGGGTAGTAAAGAGACGATACTTTCAGAAAACAGAAGTCAAAGTCATTTTTAACAGTTATAATTTTTGATAAATGTTGTTTTTAATCATAAAAATATCAACGAACATAATTTTTTGCCTCCTGTCAAATTTAATCGGTGGCATAGGTGGTTTTTTACCAGGCGTTGTTTTGGCACTGTATTTTTTTTTTTTTTTTAAATTCATAATTATAAGTTAAATTTAATATCAGGTTTAGTACTTTGTGCATGTATTTTTGATGTACGTCATTTTTTAGAGGTGATGTGTTATTGCTGCTTCATCTTTGTGCCGACCTTTAAAGGTACACCTATTGGAGGCAGCCTTGTCGCATTGCGAACAGCGTTCGAATGAAAAATAGCACGATAAGTCTACGGTCTTATTTCTCGCTCATCGTGCTGATTGGTCAACGGGGAGGGTACCAACAATCAACACCCAGAGTGAAGTATATACTCCTTCCCGCCCACCATTCAGCACGCCGAGCAAGAAACAATAATAATAGATTTATCTCCCGCACAATCAAGCAGCAAGGCTGCCTCTAGGTAGGTATATGCACGAAGATACGGACCTTAGTTAACCATTTACCACAGATGATTTGATTCTTTTAGCTAATGGTCCAAAAATTTTCAAAACGTACATTGCCAAAAATGTCATGGAAAATGACATTATGTTATAGTTTGTCCAAGCTAACATTTTTGTGTTGGCTTACATGTTCAAAAACAAAAATTACTAGACTCACCTTCAAAATCAGCTGATTGGCGTAAATCACCCAGTAATGGATTAACGGCGTTTCAATTTTTGTATTAAATTTTTTTTTGGGTTTGGGTGTGTTATTTGTTTTTAAAGAAATTGTGAGATTAGATATTACTCTGCAGTGTTTTTATTTTTTATGTGTGGACTATTTGACATTTTTTATATTTAATAATTTATTTTTTTTTTGGACTTTTTTTTATTGGTTTTAAAAAAAAACCACAGAAAATATTTTTTAGTGTATAAATCACAATGATTACTGTACTTCCAGTTTGGAAAAGCTTCGAAACCCACTTCAGAGCTGTGATGAGTCGGAGGTAAGAAAATATAACCTAATAAATATTTTTTGAAAAATGATAATGAATGATCAGAATAGTGATTTTGCAAAAGGTTAAATAACTCGTTTTTAGAGTATCATAATCTAAAAATACATCCTCAGATGTGCCAAATATTTTAAGATTTAAATATATTTATGAATGTATTCTTTAGGATCGCATAGTGGCGTTGCTGACAATATAAGAAGCAAAATATGAAATTTATAAGTAACTTAGGCTTAATGGAAAAACCAAATGTGCAACGCATGAGAAGGAAATTTTCAAAAGGTTTTATGGAAAATGAAGATTTAGGAGAAAATAAAAATCTTTGGGTGAAACCTGGATCTTCTCGAACAGCTCTTTCCGCAGGTCTTGGCAGGATGACGATGTATATTTTAGTGGAAAGGTAAAACATTCTAATGACTAATTATGCGCTAGAAAAAAAATACTTGCCCACACTTAAGGAAAATTGAAGGGCCCATTTTTTTTTTTAAAACACAAGGTAAAGCACTTTTACAATCCTCTAATAAAATTTTGTTTTGCCTTATAAATTATCACAGTTTTAAAAAAACTTCCTCTTGCACACCAAGCTGTAGAAGACCTTGTTTCGCTTTTAGGAATTTTTTTAAAAGCTTCTGCCCCAAGCATTACTGTTATAATTCCTTCTTTTTTATATCCCATAGAAATTTAAAAAATCTACCGATGCATCCCTTTTTTTCCACTTTACATTTCCCACTTTTTCCGACCTTCATCTCTAGAGTTTTGAATACGAAATCTTATCAGTAATTTATCTGACTTTTCTCTAGACATTGGCGAATTTTTTTTTCATAAAATGATTTTAAAAATTTAAAGAACAAAATTGCTAAAACTTATTTATTGTTAGCATTAAAAAAAAAAAAAAACGGGTTTTTGATTTTATTAAAATTTTAAAACTAAAGAGTTTTAAACTCACAGACGATACTCAACACATGATAACCTGACAACTTTTTGGTTTTTATTTAGTAAAAAAATATAATATACCTAAACGGTTGAAAAAGGATATATAAAAACATTTTTTATTTATGATTCAACATTTATTATAAAGCCATAAACTATATAAATATATAACAGGTAAATACATACTTAGCCTTTAGATCCTAGCATGTTCTTGAAAAAATGTTTAATTAATTAAGCTTTTTTAATTTTGGGGCGTTATTATTTTTTACAAGTTACCAGTACTCATTATTAATTTTTTAAGATAGCAGCCTTGGTTTTGCTTTTTTTGGATCAAATTTTAAGCATATAAACTTTTAAGAAGTTACCTAATGTAAAATTTATATATTTCTAGAAACAAAGGTTATCTTTTAGTACTTGTTGCGTTCTGTAATTAAACATAAATAAGGAGAAATTAGTAGTTATTTTTTATTAATAAAATATATTGTTACTGTTTTAAAAAATACCACTTAAAAATTTTATGTTACCTTCACCATATTGGCAAGAATGTCTACTATTTTAAAAAAATATACCCCTTTTAAATAATAATTAGTTTTTAAATTTTTAAACAAATTCGGGATCGGGACAAGATGTAAATACCATTTTTTTTATTTAAAAAGTAGTGTAGTGAGTGAAATACATCTATTTTTGTAGTTATTTTTTTTAAGTGCATGCATTTTTTCTGCAAATGAATAAGTGAATAAACACCTACCTGTAGTCATTTTTTTTAGTATGATTTTCCTGCAAGCGATATAAAGCGTTTTATTCGGTTAAATTTTTATAAATTATCTTCCGATGACATGTGTGATCGCTGTCAGAAACATGAATGATGATGTGTTCTTGAACTGACATTATATATTTTTTTCTTTTTTCCCCCGCCTCTTTTTTAATTTTATCTGTATATCGAACATAGTTGGACCCCGTGCTCTGAGGAAACATGCTCCAAAGATATTTTCCAACATCCCAAAAAATCTTAATTAGAATCATAAACGCGTTTTCCTCGCTCCAACCCTTTCAATAGCATTGAACTGACAATGGTATGGAGGTAGACGAATCTTCATGTCCCGCTTCTCTTATTAAATTATCAACCACATACATTTTTCTAGGTTTTGGTATCTGGCTTATTATCTTCCACAGTCTATCCAAAGTATCCAAGGGAGAAAAAGGAATGTTCTTTGCTTCCAGCCAATTCTGAATTTCTCCTTTTTTCCAACTTTTGGTGGGCCATTTCTCACTTTGACCTATGGTAACTAGCGTTATCAAGGAGAATAATTGACGGTTCATCCCAAATGGGAAGAAAGCATTTTTTAAAGTTTTCCGCATTCATATCTCCATGGTAATCTCCCCCTGTTTTGCGACACTGATAAAGAATTTTCGGTGGGGCCATTCCTATATTTCCTTACTGAAGGGAATAAACTCCCAAAGCTTTAGCTGTTTCCTAAAAAAAATTTATAAAGATCAGGTTTTTTTAATCAATACTTTATTTCTAATTCAAAGCTTAAATCCAATTAAATTGCTCTAAATTTTGAAGTAACCAATCCGGCCTTAAAGTTATGAATAGGGGAAAAAATAATTAAGAATAAACAATAAATTGTTTTTTTTAGTTTTTCCAAAATTTTTTTTTTTTTGAGCACCCTGTAAGACTAAAACGTAATTATCATTATACCCGGTTTTTTTTTATGTGAAACTTTTTTCAAGTATAAAAATTTTTTGAGAAATGAGAAATAAAAAAGTTTTGTTGTAAACTCTGTTGACCACCCTGTATATAAAGGATCAACTAATAAATTATTATAAACATACCTGAAGAGGGCTCAATACGCGATGTTCTTCTACAAAAAAATTTGTAAACATTTCTCACCATCTCTTGAGCTACTTTATTCCCATGTATTTGAAAGAGAGAAACTCTGCAAAAAATTATGGCTCATTGTACGTTCTTAAAAAAAAAAAAATTGTTATCAAAAAAAAGGAGTTTTTAAAATACCTATATTGGTCAAAGTGGTTAATTTTGTTTTAATATCAACCAATCAACCAAAAAACCCTTTGGGCGACCTTGGTTTTTAACCCTGCTAAAGTAGTTTGGTTAAAATTTAAAATACATATATAATTTATTTATGTTACCAAATCTCTTTCCCGTTCTTTTAGTCTGGGAAACAGTAATCGTGATCCATAATCATTAATTAATCTAAAAAAATTTTAAAATAAAAGCAAATAAAATTATAGTTATTTATACCTACCTTATTACTTACTTTTTAATAAATAAACACTTTACAAAAAATAGAAACCAAAAAAAATATAAAACAAAGTCCAATACACACACTACTTTTACAATACCTCAAAAACTATCCCTAAAAGCATTAAAAATAATATATTTTAGAATTCAATTCGACACCGAACGACCAGAACACTTAAAAATAATGTATTATAAAAATAAAAATACGGGCCTGTTTGCCACAACAGCTAAGCTAATCGACGTAACTATTCACCCAGTAAAGGAACGATATATGAAACGGTCAAAGGATTAGAGGAAGATGCGAGTATTTGAGGTTAAATAATGTGAATATCAGATGTGCTCGTTTTGTTTTAATTTACGAGGTTGAGTATTTAGGGGTTTAACCGGCTTGTCATAAGACACGTCAAAACAACAAAACTTTCAGTGAACCAAGTATAGTATGTGAACACTTAGACTTTAAGCATAAGGGGTATCCTGATAAAAATACACATATATGACAGATTCAGATACCTCAGTTGGGTCTCTTTTTATACATAGGACATATGATTAAACCTGTAGCCTTAGACAACAAAAATACAGAACACACTTGCTGCATTCCTATGAAACATTAAAGTATATTTAATTAAAAAACTAATGAAAAAATTATATTTTCCTTAGATACATTTTCTCATGCTGGTTCAGAAAAAGGATTTGTTAATGGGCCGTGAAATTTTAAATCTAAAACTAAAAAAAATTACCATGGGAGATGAAACCTGAAAATTTTTAAAGTGGGTTAGAGATGATCTACTACCTAATTTGAAAAGTCCTTCATTAGTCATTTAGGTAAGCCAGCTACCATAGTAGGTTTTAGAAAACTGGCCATATAGCGGCGGGAAGAAAGAAAATATGGTTAAAAAACGAAATATTCCTTTTGCAAAATCGGCGACAAAATAGATTTTGTGGTGTTGATTCAGCGCCACCAAAGTCTCCCAAATCTTTGTCGTCGATGCTTTTATTCAGGGGGGTATATGCTGCGTTGCATCCATATCATTTTAAATTAATGCTATTAAAATGGTATATATTTAAAAATAACAAGACATTCCCTATTTTTTGGGACCCACATTATTAGTATAATAATAAGGTAAATGGTAATACAAATCATTTACAAGTTATCTTCTTTTTTTCTTTTTTGCTTTTCTTTATTAAACTTCCTTACTGCTTTTAATAAAAAACAAATATTAAATGACTATTTCATTTAAACACATTACATCAATGGCTACAGTAGTTGCCAAAATGCTTGAACACACAAGCATCCTTTTTCAGTCCAGCTGCTAAAATGCCAAACCTACCACTTTGTCGCTCTCTTATCTTAA